>CM022303.1:695080956-695297695 GCA_011799875.1 Thinopyrum elongatum
GTTTTCGGATGTGTGCCGAAACCATTTTGACTTAATGGTATACTCCGAAACAACTTTTCGATTTAGTGATTTTCATCTGCGAAAAGCAACCAAACCGGTTCCGGCAGCTCCGGAACATTTCTGTGTTTTTTGTCCAAAAAATCCCAGAAGTTCCCAGAACAATTCTGGCACCCTCCAAGAATTTCCAGGCGTGTGCCGAAACCAATTTAACCAAATTGTATACCGTGAAAAACCTATTCAGTTTTACCGAAACTATTCTGGTGTTCTCTGTTCGGAACTTTTCCGCTGTCTCCAACACTTTTCCGGTGACTTACTCTCGGACTCCTTGTCTAGTATTCAGTAGATAGATGACCCTTAAGCGTGTGACCCAATTGGTTCGGTGAAGTATAGACATGACCGGAACACTTTTCGATCAATGATCAACAACGGAGCTGTGGACACCCATATTGACCTCTATACCCACACGAATGAATATTCGAGTGAACCTCCAGTTGCCATGTGCTATTCCTGTTGCTTCACGATATGTTACAAATACCCGAGGTGAGATTTATTGGCATCCCTATGAATCAACAACTTGTTCAGTATGCCAGTTCCCTCGTTTCCGGTATTGTTCTCTTTTCTCATTACCGTGTTCCGGCATCCCCGTGATCAAATCACATTGTGGCTGGCCAGACGATGATGGATACCGTAACACCGAGAGGGCCCAGAGATATCTCTCCATCATCGGGGGAACAAGTCCCAATCTTCAGCTATCAAGTTACTTGACATACTTTTCCATGAACCCGTAAGCCACCGTAATAGCCACCCATTTACGGATGACGTTTAACAAACCCCTAAGTTCATGAAGCAAGCATGAAGAAACTCGATACTCTCATGGTCTACGGAATTATGCAAACGTAAACTTTCTTTGTGTTATTAACCATTAACTTTCGACGAATGTATCTCATAGCATAACATCAATCGGGTCGATTCAACACAAGTGTTCTCCTAACATTTTGCCCTCAAAGTTGCCGGCATAGTCATTCCCATGATCAGGAAAACATAACCATCATGCAACACTTGAGCTAGTCTTAGAGGCCAGACTAGGAATACATTTTACCGTTTATTATTCCACACGTGCATATGAGTATTGCTTCGAGCCTCGTGTTATTGCAGACTCGAGAACCATAGCAGTTATAGCATGGAACAGAAACATAATTATGAACATGGAGATAAACAATAACAAATCTCCTACAGACTCCCACTTGCACTAGAGTCAATAATCTAGTCAATGTTAACGCACTTTACACCGATGGCATAACGGTGTAATAAATGCTTCGCTTGTGGTATAGCCTGATGTCCAATGGACCCTGACGCCTTGAAGTTGCGTCTATTTCCTTTCTCCTCAAGAGGAAAAGCTAAAGAATGGCTTCTAGCTTTGCCTAGAGGTAGTATAACTTCATTGACTGAGTGCTGCACTAAATTTTTGTCTAAGTTTTGCCCACCTGCAAAGATTATGCAACTGCGTTCGCAGATAACAAGTTTTAAGCAGGAAGAACATGAGCCACTAGAGCTTGCGTGGGATCACATGAAGGAGGCTATAAGGAATTGTCCTAATCGTGGAATGGAAGAATGGTTAAGTCTTCATATGTTTTATAATGCTTTAACTCCCATGTCAAAAACTATGCTTAACACTGCTGCAGGAGGAACTATTATGGGTAGACCCATTGTTGAAGCTAAAAAGTTGCTAGATGATATGCAAGAAAACCATACCTAATGGTATGTTCAGAGGTCTACCACCAAGAGGGTCAATACTACAGAAGAGAAGAATATATAGTTGACCACAAAACTTGATGAACTCATCACTATGATGAAAGGTAAATAAGAGGTAAACGTGAATGCTATCACCAAAGAAGAAATTAATTATGTTAATTTAATTGCTCACAATAGTTATAATGCCAACTGCAAAAATAATGGGTATGCTCCTAGATTACCTTATCCTAATAATAGTGGACCACCAAACAATTTTATTGCAACGAGCAACAGTAATAGAAACACTTTGGATGAAACCATGAAAACTTTTATTGCTAGCCAAAGTGAGCAAAATGAAAAGTTTAAAAATATTTTGAAGAACCATGATAACTTACTTGGTCAATTGACCAGTAAGATTGCTGGACTCACTAACGATGTGCATGCACTAAATGGAAGAACTAAGAGCATGGAGGCACATGTTGCTAAAATTGCAAAGAGTCAAACCTTGATTCTAGCTAAGTTTGCAGGAAAACCGGAACCTAATCTAGTGGAGGATGTCAAGATGATGAGTAGTAGCGAAGAAAATGCAAAAGAGCTTGATAAGAGTAATGTGCCAGAGCATACATATACAGTTGCATACTTCATGAAGATGTTGACAACGAAACATCCACTACCTAAAGTATCAAATGATGAAACGTATAATCGTTTCATTAATCAAGTAGCAATCAAGGTACGTGAGTTGGATGATGAAAGGAAAAAGCTACATGGTAAGCTACCTGCTAACCAACAGGATATCTTTGAGCCTACTATTGAGATTGAGATTGGTTTAAATAAGTTCAATGCTTTGTGTGATCTAGGGGCTAGTGTTCCCACTATCCCTAAATTCGTTTACGATAGTCTTAATCTTGGTCCTTTTGTTACTACTGAAATTAAATTTAATATGGCCAATTCTACCTTTACGCAAGCAGTAGGGATTAAGCATGGTGTAATCATTCAGATTAATGATTGCCATGTTATGATTGATCTTGTTATTGTTGATATGCCTGGAGATCCCATTGCTCCTATAATTCTAGGAAGGCCATTTCTTAGAACCATAAAAGCTACTATCAATGTGTTTGAGGGAAATGTAAGATTTGACCTTCCTGCAAAGGATCCTTTTGTGAGACATTTCCCTTGGAAAAAGAAAATGAAGATGTACAATGGAGAAGGCATCATCGTCAATGCCCAAAGCTATGGGTTTGGCATATTTTTACCCAAGTGATCATCACTACGGTCGAGCTATCCGACCGAAAACAAGCACTTTGTGGGAGGCAACCCACGCAAATAAGGTAGAAGAGTAAGTTTTGTTTTAAGTCTTGTCTGTTGCAATAAAGAGTGTGTTGAAGTTTCATGCTGTGGAGGAAAAGTTGAGAAAAAGATGTGCTAATGAGGCCAAGATTATGTGCAAAATTGATATGTGTTGTACTGACGTCTGAAAGCCTGGAAATATGTCTATGTGTTGTGTTGGAACTAACCCCGCAGGAATTACTGAAGAAAATGAAGTTCCAGATGAAATAGAAGAGAAGATGGCGTCTTGTACGACCGCACATGGTTGTATGCTCGGTTGTACCGTGCGAGGGAGGAGCCAACAAAAACAGCCAGAGGCAACAGAGCACAAGATGGCGTGTCATACGAGCGCATGACCTCGTACGCACGATCATATGGCTCTTCGACAAAAGTCCACAGGACTTCCAGAGCCCAAGATGGCGTACCATACGTGCGCTTGCGCTCATATGAGCGCTCGTACCACATATGCAAACAGGCCACCGAACGAACAGAATACAAGACAACATCCTGTAAAAGCGGGAGCGCTCGTATGAGGTACGCACGGGTTATTGTCGGGCACCAGAGCGCAAGACGGTGTCCGATACGAGCGCACGTGCTCGTATGAAAGCTCGTATTGCGCCCTCACACCTCCAAATCGGCCGAGGCAGGAGGTATTCTTCCTCCATCTTCTTTCTTTCTTCTTTTTCTTCTTCCCAAACCTCTCCAAACCCTACTATAACTTTGCCGGATCTCTCTACTCATTCAATTTCAGTTCAAATCCTTCCGCGTGATCGATCTATGGTATGTTTCTCCTCTGATCCCCTATTTATGTTTGGTGAATCCATGTTATATGTGCCTAGCATGGCCATGGCTAGGGTATGCGTACTTTTGATGCAAATTTTGAATTTGGCTTGGACACATTGACGTTCTTAGAGGAGTTTGATGTTGTAATTGCTGTAGGATCACTATTGTATCATTCTATAGGACTGAAAAATTATTTTGTAGAGATGAAGATGAGGAGTTCCCCCGTATCACTCGTGGTGAAGCCACGAGTTCATCTGCAGAGGCCGCACAAAGGTAACAAGTTCTCACGCAGGGGATAATTTTCACCGACTATGAAGCCAAGAAGAAATAAAAAGTGCTTCATGAGAGGAAGATGAAGACCACCAAGCGGGCCTGTTCATCCACAATAGCCAAGCTGGGCATCGGTAACGATTTCAATTTATTATGTGCTAGTGTTGGATTACAACATTTTGTGTATCAAGGATATGCGACATTTCATCGGTTTACGCTTGAGTTTCTTAGTACTCTCGCGCACAATGTTGGGCACTACCCAAAGGAACATGAAGAGCGGATCACTTTCTGCCTCATGGACGAAGACTTCAACAAGACTCTTGCAGAGTGGTGCAACTACTTTGGCTTCACCAACAACGACGATGATGTTTGTTATGTCTATGAATACCTCAAGCCGCATACAGTGCAATCGTTCAACCAGATGAGTTACCATGCCTACAAGCATAGGGAAAGTTCCATTGAGTGTCCTGCTATTCGATATTTCTATTATGTTATCACTAACTCATTGCAGGCATGAGGAGAAATTTCAAAAGAGATTGAAGAGGACATGCTAATTCTCGGGAAAGCAGCAAACCTTGACGCCGTTTGTTCGCCCAACTTAGGGGCAATACTTTTGTTCCACCTTGCACACCAATCAAATTGAGCACAAGGAGATATCATGTGTGGTGGAGTGATCACCATGTTGGCAAAATCCCTTGGCCGAAACCTTAACCATCATCGCCCCATTGTCGGTAACACCCTTGTCAATATCAGTGTTCTTACTAGTGATGCAATGGAAGTGGTTCGCCAAGGTCGTCATTGCATTCGAATTCCTGGAGTTGAGTACTTGCTGCCCACTCCCATTCCTAACCGTTTCTCTATAGAGAACAAAATTTTGCATTATGTGCCACAGGAAGGACATGCAGTGTTTGATCGAGAGGCGCCGGAACCGGAACAAGTTAGTGAAGATGAACTAGCCACCGACGAGGAGGAAGAGCAGCCCCAAGAAGAAGTGCCCTACACCATGTACACCGACATCTACACTCTCCAGGGCTCCATCAATGATATGAGCAACCTCAACGAGTCCCTTCGAGATACATCCATGAACAGTAGCTTCTCCGAGAGGAGTCAAGGATGGGCTCTGTATCACCCGCCGCCACAATGATCTCACCATTTTGAGCTTGAAAAAGCTTGAGCTTGGGGGAGGTCACTACCATGTCTAAATCAAGATGTGGCGGCATTATTTATTAGGATGTATTGAGGTTGTACTTCAACTCGCTAAGCTTCAAAACTCGTGTTGGTTTGTTACAAAACTTTGCTTTTTATTTGTTTTTTTTTCATTTTTCTTTTCGACGGTTGCAGTTTCGTTTGTAAAGTTAGCTTTCAAAAACTCAATCACCCAAAAATAGAATAAGTTTTGCTTTGCTCTTTTCTTTTGCCCATGGATTTCATTTGCATTCTTGTTTATATTTCAAAGGAGTTGATCTACGCTGAACAGCAAGGAATGCAATCTTAAGGAAGAGAAGTGTGGAAATTCATGATCATGAAGGTATGTCCTACGACTCCCGTCTTTTGCACTTCAATTGCTTAGAATAGTTGTAGCAGTAGTACGTGGGAAATATTCAAGTTGGAGTAAGTCTTCATAGTTAAAACAAAGGTTTTGTTCTAGTAGCTAAAATAATTTAGTAACCTTTGTTCTGTATAATCTAGATAACCAAGACTTGCCGTGGGACTAGTTTTTAAAAGAAAGTCATGATAACAAAGAATAACCATGCACAAGAGAAACTCTCAAAAGACTTGGGTGTTGAGAAAATTTGTAGAGAAGATGATGTTAGAGATACTCAACCCCATAGTGTTAATTTTAATAGAATCGATAGCCCTTGTGGATGAAGTTGTCGAGAGGAACTTAGTTGAAAGGTGAATGAGATTATGCCAAAATCTTTGTTGCATTTTTACATGGTGCTTCAGCTTCTCGCTGGTGCCATGGCCTTGTCACTCTATACGCGTTCACATATATAAATGTGGCTTCGTCACCTTTCTTGATGTCATGTTGACAACTCCGCTGTCCAATGAATGATCCACCAAAGTTTCAGTTCAGATTTCGGCTATGAGTTTGTTACCGTACGTAGTGGCAACACTACATCGAATATTATTCAGCTTTCTCTTGAATGTGTGTGTATGTGATAATAACCGAGTACTGATCACAAGAACTCGAAAGATACAACATATTGGTCCATAGTACTCAAGCTTAAGCCATTGCGAAACCCTATGCACGATCATTTCTTTGGCATAATCCGGTCACACGACAACGAAAGTTTCAGCAAGCACTGATTGAAGTAAAGTGCCTGAGAGCCACGATAATGAGACACTCATGGGTGTGTTAGCGAGTTACTCTAGAATCATGTTGTCTTTACATACCTTTCACTCCCGGCAAGCAAGTGTTAACTAGAGTAAATGGAATTGAAGCTACTTTGTTATTTTGTCCAGTTGAGAAAGAGCATTGTGTTGATTATCTTTGCTTCACTAACACTTGCATAATAACCATGTCACTTCTACAGCTATACTAAGTTTTTAGGTAAAGAAGTGGAGGCTTATATAGGCATACCGATCGTAAGTGAACCAAAACCTTCTTGTTATTTCGATTTAAACACCTGAGTGCCTTATGGTTTGGATTTCTATCTATGTTGCTCGAGGATGATCAAGTTTAAGCTTTGGGGAGTTGATGAGTGTTATTTGTATGCTCATCACACCTGAGTTTAAACCGGTTTATTTCATAAAAACTAAAATATCCGCTCTGGTATTCATACTAATGACTAATGAATGCAAAGGATTCCAAAATCCTCTCTTTAAATTCTTTCCACAGGGAATTGGGTTATACATGTTCTAAATCTAGCACATATATGGAAGGGAGCAAAGAGGAAATAACGGGAGCCAAGTGGGAGGTGTAGCAAAGCCAACAAAGCGTAAGACTGCATCCCATACGAGCGCATGCACGCGTATGAGCGCTCGTATGAGGTGCCCATGGCACCGTGGCGTCCAGCCCTACAAAAACCGTTAAAGTGCCAGGACCAGAAGAGGATCAGAACAGCACGCAGACATCTATCTTTTTCATCCACAGCATCTAGAAACCCAACCACCGCCATTCCCATCTCCATCTCCATAGCCATCTCCACCAGAATCGCCGCAACATTCATCCCCAAGTTAGCCACACCTTGTAATCGTGTATCACATCGGGCAACCATTGTAAGACATATTATCAATAAAGCATTGCTCTTGATGTCTTCTTTAATGGTTTCTTCTTGCGATCTGATCACTATGTGTGAGTAATTCGATAAGGTCATGGGTTCTGGCATAGCCCTACAACACAATGTATTTGTTGGAGGGATCGATGGAAGTACTTTGAATTAACGTCTCGTATGTGTGAAATAAAATTGCTTCGTAGTTGTCTCTTGTCTTGCTCACGATCTTCGACCCTGCAGGGACCCAGGATCACAGAGATCGAGCCACAGAGAGCCTAAGGGTAGAGAGATCGTGAAGTGCTATTCTTAACACCAGTGATAGAAAGGCTAGTATGGTAGCATGAATCCTATCTCTGGGGATATAACAGTTGTAGTCATTAAACGCCCAATGCTTTTGTCTGATTTAATCTTAATTCCCGAGGCAATCCCATGCAATGGATAGGGCATTTGGTCGGACAACTGACTCTTTATGCAGGGCGTGTTCCGGTCAAGACGTAATTTGGATACATCCCCCACTTTGATATGTTGCAAGCACATCTTGATGGGTGTCTTCCAGGGCACAAATTAATATCACAAGGATCCCATTCGCAAATATATGGTTGTAAGAATCAAGTCCTCATACCCATGCCTATTTTTATTATAAGTGTTCACTCTGCAACTTGATTATGATCCGATTTAAAACTGGAATTTAATACTCTTGCAAAGGCTTGTTAGAAACCCTTGTCTTCAAGGTGCACTTCCTCTCGTGGGTTCAATAACTCAGGGTCACCTCTGGGGAAAATGCGGGAACCCTTTCTGCTCCTTTACCGGATCACTAAAGGACTCATTACCCATCGAAAGATGAATAAGAGTCACATAGGGAAGTGCTCGGCAAGTTGTCCTACCAATTGAAGTCCCCGTCATCAGTGATGCACACATCAATGGTAGTGAATAAAATATGGGTCTTGAATCACTCACTATGAATTATGAGAGATATTGGTTTGAGTGGGAGCGCACTTTAGAATTAAATTGTTTAATCACTAGTGCAATTAATTATGAACCATGTCTAAATGTAATTTGCATTATAGTTGTAGAATTATGGCTCATGGTTCCACCTTCTCTGTTCAGACTAATTAGCTATTTATATTTATCTGGTTAAAACTTTATGATTGGTAACGTACTATGAGGATCATCCTCAAGAGTGCCGAGAAGGACTTTTGTCCTATTGCATACGTTCAATACTCTCTCGGTAATGCTATGGATGATGAGACTGGCAGCTAGAATTCTGTCACGGTCAAGTGCAGTATGCTTGCTTCCATGAAACCCAAACTTCAAAACATTTGGGACAGTTATGTGATATTCTTGGAAGTAGAAATTGTTTTTAGAATCAAACAAAGGCTAAAAGATATTATATATCCAAAACAATGTTTGCTTGCAAGTTCAAGTGAAGTGTTCACTACGCTTAAGACTGGATTGAGTGGGATCCAGAGGAACGCCAATCATGCGATGATGGTGAATAAAATGATAACTTAAGAGAAAGGAAAGTCCAAAGAGTGTAAGTGAGACTTACAAACCTAGGATGTCTGGGGCTAACGCCACTCTTCAAGTTGGGTGCTTCTTCTGTGAGTAGGAGAAATATTGAAAGTAAAACTATAAGAAGTATAAAGATAGAGAGAAAAGAAGACTGGATGGTTCAGCTTAGGTATGAATGTCATACAAGTTATAGATGTACTTGAGGCTGGTCAAAATGTAATTCTTGGGAATTGTCATTAGCTAATTCTTGGGTATTGTGATTAAAAGTTGATCACATAAATAACAGTTCGATTGCATACTGTTGTAACTCGATGCAAGAACTACTACGACATAAAAGACTAGCTGGTAATGAGGTTAGATATGTACTGGTAACATAATAAATGTTACTATACTCACCATCAACCTGTTACCTTTGTGTTTATTGTCATAATTCATTTTAGAGTTTTGTACACGCTAGTCCATTACATAATAATTATTGAAAGAAGGTTGTTCATAAACGAACAAGTGTTGTTCGGTGTTATGAATAACATAAGGGCCATCTCTCATTATGAATGGCAAGTACGTTATGAATATTAATGACAATATAATACACCCATCCCATTATTGGAGAAACCCGCATGGAGGAATTCCATATTGATGGATTTCTTAAGTCACTTCATTATGAATCATCTGACACTTGTAACTTTTATCCAAAAGGTGAGTTAACAAAAATACCGTCCACAAGCCATAAGGAACGAGCAACAAACTTGTTGGTAAGCATACATAATGATGTGTGCAATTCAATAAGTGTTGTTGCAAGCGGTGGATTTATCTATTTTCAAGCATGACTCAATTAGATATGTGAATATTTACTTAATGAGACAAAAGTCGGGTTCCTTTGAAATAGTTCAAAAGGTTTTCAGAATGAAGTAAAAATTATTGTAACAAAAAAATTATGTTTCTAAAATTAGATTGCGGAAAGGGATATTTTGAGTTACAAGTTTAGAGAATGTCTGATGAGTTGTGAAAAGAGTTTTATGACTTGCACCTCCCGGAACACTATTGAGAATGGTATATTTGAGTAGATGTAATCAAACCATCTTTGACATGGTGAGATCAACGATGACATTAATTGATTTGCCATTATATTTTTCAAGTGATGCTTTAGTGACTACGGCTTTTACACTGAAAAGAGCACCATCAAATCTGTTGAAATGACACCATATAAGATATGGTATGGTATGCCAAACCATTTATGTCTTTTCATAACATTTGGGAATATGAGAGATATGTAATGTGTTTACAAGCATATAAGCTTATGTCCCAAATTAGATAAGAGCTACATTGTAGGTTATCCCAAAGTATTGGGTATTCCTCTTTCACTATGCCAAGGCAAAGTGTTTTGCCACGTAGTTTAGTATATTTTTGAAGAAAATGTTTTTTGCAAAAGAGTAAGTGGGAGGACAGTGCAGCTCAATGAGATTACAGAATCTTCGTCATCAGATCAAAGGAAAGAAACATTGGAAATAGTTCTAAAGTTTCCTACTGCATCTGATAACGGAAGCCTCTACATGAGATATGGAGACTTCGTTCGACCTAGCAGTTAAACCACATAGGTTAGGCAAAACACGTGCAGACCTCTATGGTATGTGGACAAGATTTTGTTGTTAGATAAACAATGAACCTACGATAAACAAAGAAGTGTTGATGGGACCTAAACTGGAAACTGCTATATGCCAAAGTAATCCGAGATAGTACCCTTATATAAAATTCAAGTTTAGAACTTGATGAACCCTCCGGAAGACTTCGAGTCTAATGTATAGTAATGGATCTATGAACGGATGAAGATAAACATGTTTTATAGAGCTCAATTTGTTGCAAATAGTTTATGACAAATTCAAAGAGTTGACTTCAACGAGATTGTCTCATCGTAGCAATGCTTAAAGTCAATCGGCTTAAACTAGCAATTACTACATATTTCAATTATGAGATATGACATATGGATGCCAAAAGGATTTCCATGAGATGGAAATGGAACCAAGGTCATATATATGATACAATCCAAGGTATTTTGTCGATCCAAAGGATGCTACTAAGTGTGCAAACTTCAGAGATCCACGTATGGACTAAAGCAAACATAATGGAGTTGGAATCTTCGTTCTCATGAAATGGTCAAAGAGTTTGATTTCATCGAGGAAAGACGAAGATGCTTGTGTTTACAAGAAAGTAAGTGGGAGCATAATAAATATTTCCAATACTTTGTGTAAATAACATATTGTTGATTGAAAATAATATAAATTTCTTGACACGAATAAGGACTTCATTAAAACAAAGTTTTTTTATGAAGGACTTGGGCTAGGTAGCCTTGGTATTAAGCATAATGATCTATGGAGATAGTAGTGCCTAATAGGGCTAAGCCAAAATACATATTGACAGGATAATATAGTAGTTTGGTATGGAAAACACCAAGAGGAGTTTCTTGCCGAGGTCACATGGAAAGAGTTTTAGCAAGACTCGGTGTCCTAAAAACACTGATGAGCAAAAACACATGATTGAGGCTTCACTCACACTTGTGTTTGAATTAATCTGGTATTCCATGGTATGCAAAACAACCAGATATGTCCAGTATGTGACGCCCCCGGCCCGATCGTGCACTAATCATACACGCAAATGCACATGATCAAGCCTAAGGACTCACGGGAAGATATCACAACACAACTCTAAAACATAAATAAAGCCATACAAGCTTTATATTACAAGCCAGGGCCTCGAGGGCTCGAATACATAGCTCGATGGCATACAAGCGTCAGCGGAAGCATCAGTTATCTGAGTACAGATATGAAAGAGAAACAGAAAGGCCTTTAGAAGGCGGGGCAAAATAAAACACTACGATCGAAAGGCGCAGGCCTCCTGCCTGGGACCCTCCGATCCTACTCCTGGTCGTCAGTCAACTCGTAGTAGTATCCATCCTCTGGGTAGTAGTAGTAACGATCGTCGGGGCATCTGTCTCAGGGGGCTCCGTCCTCTGGTCACGTCAAACTGATATGGGGAGAAAAAGGAAAACAAAGCAACCGTGAGTACTCAGAAGTACTCAGCAAGCAAGGATCTACACTACATATGCAACATTATCAAGGGGAGGCTGTATATGTGGACTGGGCTGCAGAAATGCCAGAATAGAGAGAAGGCCTAGTCCTATCGAAGACTAGCATCTTCAGCGGTCTTGCAGCAGTAGAAGAGAGTAGAACAATACCATATAATGTAGCAGTAATAATATCAACCTCACCCAGAGATCCTTTCTCGACTCCCTGCGAGAAAGCAATCCCCGAGCCATATATACAGGTCTCATCACAGGTATCCAGTTCTAAATTGTATCAATCAGGATACAACTCCGAGTGTCCTTTACCGTAGGACCGGCTATCGATAGAAGTGTTCTTCCCTGCAGGGGTGCACCAACTTACCCAACACGCTCGATTAACTTCGGCCGGACACACTTTCCTGGGTCATGCCCGGCCTCGGCCAAACGACACATCGCAACCCTACCTACAGCTCAGCAGAGAGGTCCCCGTCGGTCTACATCCTAAGCGCTCAGAGGTCTTGGGCCATCGCCCTGTGCACTCCGAGTCGTTGCGTGCAGGGGGAAGCCAGGCACCAGGGGGGCGCCGGTCCGTCCCGGCCGCAAGGCTGAACTAGACGTCTGACAGAGCTTTCGGCTGATGCTACGATGCAGAACGCCCATACTATGCCCATGTGATGGTTAGTGCTATCAGGCCAGAGGCCTGCTCGGATCAAATATCCAAATCGTTAGGACTAGGGCTTGCGGTAACGAGCAGAGACTCACGAAAGATGTGACCCCGTCGCCCCGTTTCGAGGACTTGCGGCAAGTGTTAAGAATGCCCGGCCGCGCCTCGTATTCACCACTCGGGCACCACACTGGCAACCCGCCTTCACATCACACGCGGGTACCCCTCAGGGTCGACCCGCCTTTCCAAGTAACATTGTAAAGTCCAAGTATCCGTGTGTCCATAACATCAGGGAATCCGAGGTATCACCCTCATTGAATTCCCACTCGATGTATCCGTCAAGGTGAACTAGGAGGAATCACCCTCACTGGGTCCACACTTGAGGTGTTGTACGACAGCGTCGTTATCGGAAGCGGTGAAGGAGGAATCACCCTTGATGACCACGACCGGATAACTACTCTACAGAGTTAACATCAGAAGTGCTACATGAGGTTTCACCCTCGACACTCGATAGTAACGCTGCAGTGTCGTTACAACTAAGGGGGGGGGGGGGTGATGTGCGGTGTCGGGGCCTGGTCTTCAATCCCATTCATCGGGTCTTCTGACGATCCAGCGCGGCAGTCGGGATAAGTGGGGTCACTGATAGGTCTCTACCCAGCCTAGACTAAACAGTTTAGGATATGTAGGTAATTATCAACAGCAGGTTACAATGAACAGGCTATGCATCAGAATAGGTAAAGCAGCAGCAGCAGCAGCAATTCTAATGCAAGCATGGGAAATTAGAATGGGCGATATCGGGATGATCAAAAGGAGGGGCTTGCCTGGTTGCTCGGCGGCAAGGGCAAGGTCGTCTATGGTGTCTTCGGGATCCGGAGCTGCGTCGGTCTCGGGGACGACGTCGGGGTCGGGGGCTATCGAGAGAGAAGAGGGGGAGGAAACAGTATAAATATATAGCAAACATGAGCATGACAAATACGATACACGGTGCTAGGGGTAGTCTAACGCAGCATCACACGTAACAGACGGAGCGGGAGAATATCTGACGATATTTCCCGGGTCTTTGGAATTGTCGGACAGAGGATAAGAGGGGAACGGTTGCAAGTTCGGATAGTTAGGGACGCGTGACGGACGAACGGACCGCGTATTCAGATTCGTCTCGTCGTTCTGAGCAACTTTCATGTACAAAGTTTTTCGATCTGAGTTACGGATTATTTAATATGATTTTCTAAAGTTTTTATTAATTTCTGGAATTTAATTAATTATTTAAATTAACATTATCCGAAACAGTGTCTTGCTGACGTCAGGACCAGTGGGTCCCACCTGTCATACTCACATTAGGATAATTAGTGATTAACTAATTAATTAACATTTAATTAAACTAATTAATTAAATTAGACTAATCTAAACAGGGTTAATTAACTAATTAATTAACTAGTTAATTATTTATTTTATTTATTTTTATTTTTCGTTTTTAAGGGCTGGGCCCCGTTCGTCAGCGTCACAGGGGCACTGGGCCCCACCGGTCAGTGGCACAAGGGCCACGGGCGGGCCACGGGCGCGGCGCGGCGCGCGTGCGCGGGCGTGCGCGCGCGTGGGAGTGCGCGAGCGGCGGCGGCGCGTGCGCGCGAGCGCAGGCAGGCGCGGGCGAGGCAAGCGGGCGATGGGCGTGGCAAGAGCGGGCGGAGTAGCGACGCTAGGCGAGCAGGGGCGGCGCGCGGGCGGTCGGCAGCAGCGGCAGGCGGCGCGCGTAGGCAGCATCAGAGCGGGGTGGCCATGCGCGGGCGGTGAGGCACGGCCAGAGGGCCGGCGACGCGGTCCGCACCGGTGCGGCCGCGTGGTGGGCGCGGGCGACGGCCGGGGCGCGGCCCAGGCGTAGAGGCGGAGCGGGGCGAGGTGCGGGCGCGGTGCGGGGCTGCGGTGAGCGCGGCGGTGACCGAGGGGAGAGGAGGGGCGCGGGCAGCGCGGTGCTCACCGCGAGCTGTAGGGGGGTGGCAGCGGTGCTCGAGCTCGAGGGGGAGGACGGGGACGAGGTCGACGACGGAGAGGGGGAGGCGCGACGAGGTCCGGTGAGGGAGAGGACGAGGAGGACGGGGCGGCGGCGTCGGGCACGGGGTCGAGGTCGAGCGACGGGACGAGGAGGCCCGGCGGAAGGGCGGCACTGGCGAGGTGGCGTCGAGGCGCAGCGGCGATGGAGAGCGGGGCGGCGCGGTCGCCGGGGTCGCCGGCCCGATCCAGATGGGATCGGGTGGAGGGAGTGGAGACCGAGGGGGTGGGGGAATGGGGTGTCGGTGGGCTAGGGTTACGGGGAGTGAGGGGATAAGGGGATGGGGTGGGCCGGCCAGGGGGGAATGGGCCGGCCTGGTTGGTGGCCTGGTGGCCAGCTGGGCCACGGCCCAGTTGGTCCGGGGGGGGGAGGGGCTTTTCCTTTTTCTTTTCTTTTCTCTTTTTATTTATCCATACCCCTGTTTTGTAAATAGTTAGGGCTCAAATTGAATTTTGTAAAACATGTGACCTGGTCCATAAATACCAGTGCTCAATTCCCTAACACCTAAAATTAGTTTGGACAAAACAACATTTCTTATTTGTTTTAAATAAATTAAAAGGTCATTAAATATTATTTTCAGCCACTGTTTGAGGACGTTCAAGCCACTTATCCATTTTTAATAATGTTGGTTTCAATTTTAGAAGTGCCTCTGGAACGTTTGTTATTTATCTGACATTTTAGTTTATGATTTGAATAACTTCTATTTTCCACTTTCATTTAAATTCGAATTTGACTTAGGAGTTGAAATGCAATATGATGCTAATGATGATCATGCACTGTTAATCATGCTGACATGGCATAATCAAAAGGGTGATTACTGTAGTTAACCACTGGGGGTGTTACAAATCTCCTCTACTAACAAGAATTCTCGTCCCGAGAATTAAGAAGTAGAAGGAAAAAGTTCGGGGTATTCCGCACGAAGATTATCCTCGCGTTCCCAAGTGGCTTCATCTTCAGTATGATTTAACCACTGTACTTTGAGGAACTTGGTAACCTTCTGACGGGTTCGACGTTCAGCTTCATCGAGAATGCGGATCGGTTGTTCCTTATATGAAAGATCATCATGCAATTCGAGCATCTCGTGATCCACAGCTCGGTGTGGAGATTCCTTGAAGCATTTTCGAAGTTGCGACACATGGAAGACGTCGTGGATATGAGAGAATTGCGGCGGCAATTCCAATTTATATGCCACTTGACCACGTCTTGCAACAATGCGGAAAGGACCAATGTAGCGCGGAGCTAGCTTGCCCTTGATTCCAAAATGGTGAGTGCCCTTCATAGGGGTGACACGTAGATAAGCTTGATCACCAGGTTGATAAGTCAGACCCCATCGTTTGCGATCATAGTTGCTCTTCTGGCGGTCCTGAGCCGCCTTGAGATTTTCCCGGACAATACGAACTTGTTCTTCGGCGTGTTGAATAATGTCCGGTCCAACAAGAGGTCGTTCCCCAGTTTCTGACCAATTCAGAGGGGTTCGACACTTACGTCCATAGAGAACTTCAAAGGGGGCCATTTTCAAGCTGGCTTGATAGCTGTTGTTATAGGAGAACTCGGCATATGGAAGAGATTCTTCCCACTTCTTGCCAAACGATATAACACAAGCTCGCAACATGTCTTCAAGCACTTGATTAACTCGTTCAACTTGGCCTTGGGATTGAGGATGATAAGCTGAACTCCAGGTAATATGAGTTCCCATAGCCTTTTGGAAACTTTCCCAGAAATGACCAGTGAATATGCTGCCACGGTCTGAACTGATCTCTTTCGGAATACCGTGGAGTGAAACAATTCTGGAGATATATAACTCTGCTAACTGACTAGCAGTGATCGTCTCCTTGACAGGCAGAAAGTGTGCAACTTTGGAGAGTTGGTCGACGACGACAAGAATAGCATCGTGACCCTTCTGTGACCTGGGAAGTCCTGTAACGAAATCCATCTGAACCTTATCCCATTTCCATAAAGGAATAGGAAGTGGTTGCAGAATTCCAGCAGGCTTCTGATGTTCTCCTTTAACGCGTCGACACACATCACATTCAGCAACATATCGAGCAATGTCTTGCTTCATTCTAGACCACCAGTACCTTTGACGGAGATCACGATACATCTTGGTGCTACCCGGATGAATAGACAGCGGGGTATCATGTGCCTCCTTCATGACTTTGTCAGTCATAAGCTCGAAGCGAGGTACGACAATGCGGTTTCTGAAATACAAGGTTCCATCTTCAGACAGCGAGAAATCCCTGTACTTTTCAAGGTGAAGACTATTCTTCATCAGATAAACTTCAGCATCTTTAGCTTGCGCATTCTTAACAGCTTTCTCAAGATCTGGTTGTACCACAAGGTTATTAAGAGAACCCTGTGGAACAATACGCAAATTCAGCTTGCACAGTTCTTCAAAAAGACGAGGTTGAGCTCGCTTAACCATGAGGTTGTCGCAATATGATTTGCGGCTTAAGGCATCAGCCATCACGTTAGCCTTGCCAGGGGTATAAGATATACCCAAATCGTAGTCCGCAATGGCCTCCATCCACCTTTGCTGACGGAGGTTTAGAGATGGTTGAGTGAACAAGTACTTCAGACTTTTATGATCCGTGTAGATCTCGCAACGATTACCGAGGAGGTAATGTCGCCACAACTGCAGTGCATAGATGACAGCAGCTAGTTCTAGATCATGTACCGGATAATTCTCTTCATGTGGGCGCAACTGACGAGAGCCAAAAGCAATCACTTTACGCTCTTGCATTAGCACACAGCCTAATCCTTCACGGGATGCATCACAATAAATCACAAAGTCTTTGCGGGTATCTGGAGGAGAAAGTACTGGGGCATTGTAACGGATTGACATCTGCCCCAGTGGATAAAGAATGTACTCTGGATGTATCCCTGCTCGAACAGCTGGTAGCTGCGTCGCAGGGTGTGGTGGAAACAAACGATCCATCTGAAATAGAGGAAACTCATGATTGTCAAAAGACAAGGAGAAGTATAACCGATCTCGGAGAGAAAGGTTAAACAAAACAATGGAAAGGAAAATGATTATCAGACTAATCAGATCAATGTCAGGGAAATCGCACAGATATTCAGCTCTTCGAGTGGACGAGAATTACGAGATCCTAAGTGTCGGCGTTAGTAAACTTTAGTTAACCCGAAAGGAAGAGAGGTCAGAGTCCCAGAGTAAAGATGAGGAATAAAAGATACTAATACCACCCAATTGGCGACGTGGGCCCGTAAGCCACACAGCCAAGTTAGTAAAATAGTTTTCCGGTTTCTAGACTCAACTTCGGCCAAGGAGCTGGAAAGGGGGTTCCTACAGGCAGTCGGCTCTGATACCAACTTGTGACGCCCCCGGCCCGATCGTGCACTAATCATACACGCAAATGCACACGATCAAGCCTAAGGACTCACGGGAAGATATCACAACACAACTCTAAAACATAAATAAAGTCATACAAGCTTTATATTACAAGCCAGGGCCTCGAGGGCTCGAATACATAGCTCGATGGCATACAAGCGTCAGCGGAAGCATCAGTTATCTGAGTACAGATATGAAAGAGAAACAGAAAGGCCTTTAGAAAGGCGGGGCAAAATAAAACACTACGATCGAAAGGCGCAGGCCTCCTGCCTGGGACCCTCCGATCCTACTCCTGGTCGTCAGTCAACTCGTAGTAGTATCCATCCTCTGGGTAGTAGTAGTAACGATCGTCGGGGCATCTGTCTCAGGGGGCTCCGTCCTCTGGTCACGTCAAACTGATATGGGGAGAAAAAGGAAAACAAAGCAACCGTGAGTACTCAGAAATACTCAGCAAGCAAGGATCTACACTACATATGCAACATTATCAAGGGGAGGCTGTATATGTGGACTGGGCTGCAGAAATGCCAGAATAGAGAGAAGGCCTAGTCCTATCGAAGACTAGCATCTTCAGCGGTCTTGCAGCAGTAGAAGAGAGTAGAACAATACCATATAATGTAGCAGTAATAATATCAACCTCACCCAGAGATCCTTTCTCGACTCCCTGCGAGAAAGCAATCCCAGAGCCATACATTCATCAACCTCGTCCTGAGATCCCTTCTCGACTCCCTGCGAGAAGCAATCCCAGAGCCATATATACAGGTCTCATCACAGGTATCCAGTTCTAAATTGTATCAATCAGGATACAACTCCGAGTGTCCTTTACCGTAGGACCGGCTATCGATAGAAGTGTTCTTCCCTGCAGGTGTGCACCAACTTACCCAACACGCTCGATTAACTTCGGCCGGACACACTTTCCTGGGTCATGCCCGGCCTCGGCCAAACGACACATCGCAACCCTACCTACAGCTCAGCAGAGAGGTCCCCGTCGGTCTACATCCTAAGCGCTCAGAGGTCTTGGGCCATCGCCCTGTGCACTCCGAGTCGTTGCGTGCAGGGGGAAGCCAGGCACCAGGGGGGCGCCGGTCCGTCCCGGCCGCAAGGCTGAACTAGACGTCTGACAGAGCTTTCGGCTGATGCTACGATGCAGAACGCCCATACTATGCCCACGTGATGGTTAGTGCTATCAGGCCAGAGGCCTGCTCGGATCAAATATCCAAATCGTTAGGACTAGGGCTTGCGGTAACGAGCAGAGACTCACGAAAGATGTGACCCCGTCGCCCCGTCTCGAGGACTGGCGGCAAGGGTTAAGAATGCCCGGCCGCGCCTCGTATTCACCACTCGGGCACCACACTGGCAACCCGCCTTCACATCACACGCGGGTACCCCTCAGGGTCGACCCGCCTTTCCAAGTAACATTGTAAAGTCCAAGTATCCGTGTGTCCATAACATCAGGGAATCCAAGGTATCACCCTCATTGAATTCCCACTCGATGTATCCGTCAAGGTGAACTAGGAGGAATCACCCTCACTGGGTCCACACTTGAGGTGTTGTATGACAGCGTCGTTATCGGAAGCGGTGAAGGAGGAATCACCCTCGATGACCACGACCGGATAACTACTCTACAGAGTTAACATCAGAAGTGCTACATGAGGTTTCACCCTCGACACTCGATAGTAACGCTGCAGTGTCGTTACAACTAAGGGGGGGGGTGATGTGCGGTGTCGGGGCCTGGTCTTCAATCCCATTGATCGGGTCTTCTGACGATCCAGCGCGGCAGTCGGGATAAGTGGGGTCACTGATAGGTCTCTACCCAGCCTAGACTAAACAGTTTAGGATATGTAGGTAATTATCAACAGCAGGTTACAATGAATAGGCTATGCATCAGAATAGGTAAAGCAGCAGCAGCAGCAGCAATTCTAATGCAAGCATGGGAAATTAGAATGGGCGATATCGGGATGATCAAAAGGAGGGGCTTGCCTGGTTGCTCGGCGGCAAGGGCAAGGTCGTCTATGGTGTCTTCGGGATCCGGAGCTGCGTCGGTCTCGGGGACGACGTCGGGGTCGGGGGCTATCGAGAGAGAAGAGGGGGAGGAAACAGTATAAATATATAGCAAACATGAGCATGACAAATACGATACACGGTGCTAGGGGTAGTCTAACGCAGCATCACACGTAACAGACGGAGCGGGAGAATATCTGACGATATTTCCCGGGTCTTTGGAATTATCGGACAGAGGATAAGAGGGGAACGGTTGCAAGTTCGGATAGTTAGGGACGCGTGACGGACGAACGGACCGCGTATTCAGATTCGTCTCGTCGTTCTGAGCAACTTTCATGTACAAAGTATTTTCATCTGAGCTACGGATTATTTTATATGATTTTCTAAAGTTTTTATTAATTTCTGGAATTTAATTAATTATTTAAATTAACATTATCCAAAACAGTGTCTTGCTGACGTCAGCATGACGTCAGGACCAGTGGGTCCCACCTGTCATAGGCTGTTAGGTTAATTAGTGACTAACTAATTAAATTACTGTTTAATTAACACTAACTACTTAATTAAATTAACCTAATCAGGATTAATTAACTAATTAATTAATTAATTAGTTTAATTATTTTTATTTTTATTATTTTTTTTTAATTCGTTCTGGGCCGTGGGCCCCTATGTCAGTGGGCTGGGCGGACATGTCCGCGGCGTGCACGTCTGGGCGCCGGACATGTCCGGAGCGTGCCCATTTGGGACCGGACATGTCCGGTGCCCAACTGGCAGCGCGGCGGTCGCGCGGACGGGGTGTGGGGTTTGTGTGTGTGGTTTTGTTTTGTGTTGGTATTTTGTGGGGTTCTGTTTGGTTTTTTGAGGGGGGGTGTGCGCTGCTCAAGACAAGCGGCTAGCGGCCGCATAGGGTGAGGGGCTGCATTTCTCGTCCGCCGATGGCACGAGGCCGGCGCGGCGGGGTGAGCGCGAGAGGGGGGGGGTGCGCGGTCGCGCGCGAGCGCGGGGCGTGCGACGCGGTAGGTGAGCGGGACGGGGCGAAGGAGAGGAGGCCGAGGGCCTCACCGGCGCTGTAGGGCTAGGGCAGCGGGCGCGGGACGACGGCGGGGATGGTGGTGGAGAGGCGACGGCGTCGAGCGGCGACGGGGTCGGGGTCGGGGGCAGCGGCGGGTCCGGCGAGGGCGGGGCAGCGGCCGCCGGTCTCGGCGAGGAACGACGGCGTCGGCGTTGGCGAGGGGGAGGCGGCGACGGGGCGGCGGCGGCGTCGGGGCGCGGCGGCGTCGGTCAGGCAGCTTCGGGCCTGCGCCCGATCTGATCGGGGGAGTGACGAGAGGGGGGGGGTGGGGAGCGGCTAGGGTTCGGCCCGAGGGGGATAAGGGGTGGGGGGGGGGGGGTGGCCGGCATGGGCCAGCTGGGCTGGGGCCCAGTTGGGCCACGGGGGGGGGGGTTCTTTTTTTTTTTTTTCTTTTCTCTTTTTTTATCCATCCCCCTGTTTTGTAAATGTTAGGGCTCAAATTGAATTTTGTAAAACATGTGACCTGGTCCATAAATACCAGTGCTTTATTCCCTAACACCTAATTAGTTTGGCAAAAACATCATTTCTTATTTGTTTTAAATATTAAAAGGTCATTAAATATTATTTTCAGCCACTGTTTGGGATTTCAAGCCACTTATCCATTTTCAATAATGTTGGTTTCAATTTTAGAAGTCGCTCTGGACGTTTGTTATTTATCTGACATTTTTAGTTATGATTTGAATAATTCTATTTTCCACTTTCATTTAAATTCGAATTTGACTTAGGAGTTGAAATGCAATATGATGCTAAGATGATCATGCACTGTTAATCATGCTGACATGGCATAATCAAAAGGGTGATTACTGTAGTTAACCACTGGGGGTGTTACAAATCTCCTCTACTAACAGAATTCTCGTCCCGAGAATTAAGAAGTAGAAGAAAAAGTTCGGGGTATTCCGCACGAAGATTATCCTCGCGTTCCCAAGTGGCTTCATCTTCAGTATGATTTAACCACTGTACTTTGAGGAACTTGGTAACCTTCTGACGGGTTCGACGTTCAGCTTCATCGAAATGCGGATCGGTTGTGTTCCTTATAGAAAGATCATCATGCAATTCGAGCATCTCGTGATCCACAGCTCGGTGTGGAGATTCCTTGAAGCATTTTCGAATTGCGACACATGGAACGTCGTGGATATGAGAGAATTGCGGCGGCAATTCCAATTTATATGCCACTTGACCACGTCTTGCAACAATGCGGAAAGGCCCAATGTAGCGCGAGCTAGCTTGCCCTTGATTCCAAAGGTGAGTGCCCTTCATAGGGGTGACACGTAGATAAGCTTGATCACCAGTTGATAAGTCAGACCCCATCGTTTGCGATCATATTTTGCTCTTCTGGCGGTCCTGAGCCGCCTTGAGATTTTCCCGGACAATACGAACTTGTTCTTCGGCGTGTTGAATAATGTCCGGTCCAACAAGAGGTCGTTCCCCAGTTTCTGACCAATTCAGAGGGGTTCGACACTTACGTCCATAGAGAACTTCAAAGGGGGCCATTTTCAAGCTGGCTTGATAGCTGTTGTTATAGGAGAACTCGGCATATGGAAGAGATTCTTCCCACTTCTTGCCAACGATATAACACAGCTCGCAACATGTCTTCAAGCACTTGATTAACTCGTTCAACTTGGCCTTGGGATTGAGGATGATAAGCTGAACTCCAGGTAATATGAGTTCCCATAGCCTTTTGGAAACTTTCCCAGAATGACCAGTGATTATGCTGCCACGGTCGAACTGATCTCTTTCGGAATACCGTGGAGTGAAACAATTCTGGAGATATATACTCTGCTAACTGACTAGCAGTGATCGTCTCCTTGACAGGCAGAAAGTGTGCAACTTTGGAGAGTTGGTCGACGACGACAAGAATAGCATCGTGACCCTTCTGTGACCTGGGAAGTCCTGTAACGAAATCCATCTGAACCTTATCCCATTTCCATAAGGAATAGGAAGTGGTTGCAGAATTCCAGCAGCTTCTGATGTTCTCCTTTAACGCGCGACACACATCACATTCAGCAACATATCGAGCATTGTCTTGCTTCATTTAGACCACCAGTACCTTTGACGGAGATCACGATACATCTTGGTGCTACCCACGGATGAATAGACAGCGGGGTTCATGTGCCTCCTTCATACTTGTCAGTCATAAGCTCGAAGCGAGGTACGACAATGCGTTTTCTGAAATACAAGGTTCCATCTTCAGACAGCGAGAAATCCCTGTACTTTTCAAGGTGAAGACTATTCTTCATCAGATAAACTTCAGCATCTTTAGCTTGCGCATTCTTAACACTTTCTCAAGATCTGGTTGTACCCACAGGTTATTAAGAGAACCCTGTGGAACAATACGCAAATTCAGCTTGCACAGTTCTTCAAAAAACGAGGTTGAGCTCGCTTAACCATGAGGTTGTCGCATATGATTTGCGGCTTAAGGCATCAGCCATCACGTTAGCCTTGCCGGGGTATAAGAATACCCAAATCTAGTCCGCAATGGCCTCCATCCACCTTTGCTGACGGAGGTTTAGAGATGGTTGAGTGAACAAGTACTTCAGACTTTTATGATCCGTGTAGATCTCGCAACGATTACCGAGGAGGTAATGTCGCCACAACTGCATGCATAGATACAGCAGCTAGTTCTAGATCATGTCCGGATAATTCTCTTCATGTGGGCGCAACTGACGAGAGCCAAAAGCAATCACTTTACGCTCTTGCATTAGACACAGCCTAATCCTTCACGGGATCATCACAATAAATCACAAAGTCTTTGCGGGTATCTGGAGAGAAAAGTACTGGGGCATTGTAACGGATTGACATCTGCCCCAGTGGATAAAAATGTACT
Organism: Thinopyrum elongatum; assembly: GCA_011799875.1. Taxonomy (NCBI): domain Eukaryota; kingdom Viridiplantae; phylum Streptophyta; class Magnoliopsida; order Poales; family Poaceae; genus Thinopyrum; species Thinopyrum elongatum. Next base: position 695,104,797 of record CM022303.1, read on the forward strand.
CTGGATGTATCCTGCTCAAGCTGGTACTGCGTCGCAGGTGTGGTGGAAACAAACGATCCATCTGAAACAGAGGAAACTCATGATTGTCAAAAGACAAGGAGAAGTATAACCGATCTCGGAGAGAAAGGTTAAACAAAACAATGGAAAGAAAATGATTATCAGACTAATCAGATCAATGTCAGGGAAATCGCACAGATATTCAGCTCTTCGAGTGGACGAGAATTACGAGATCCTAAGTGTCGGCGTTAGTAAACTTTAGTTAACCCGAAAGGAAGAGAGGTCAGAGTCCCAGAGTAAAGATGAGGAATAAAAATCTAATACCACCCAATTGGCGACGTGGGCCGTAAGCCACACAGCCAAGTTAGTAAAATAGTTTTCCGGTTTCTAGACTCAACTTCGGCCAAGGTGGAAAGGGGGTTCCTACGGCAGTCGGCTCTGATACCAACTTGTGACGCCCCCGGCCCGATCGTGCACTAATCATACACGCAAATGCACACGATCAAGCCTAAGGACTCACGGGAAGATATCACAACACAACTCTAAAACATAAATAAAGTCATACAACTTTATATACAAGCCAGGGCCTCGAGGGCTCGAATACATAGCTCGATGGCATACAAGCGTCAGCGAAGCATCAGTTACTTAGTACAGATATGAAAGAGAAACAGAAAGGCCTTTAGAAGGCGGGGCAAAATAACACTACGATCGAAAGGCGCAGGCCTCCTGCCTGGGACCCTCCGATCCTACTCCTGGTCGTCAGTCAACTCGTAGTAGTATCCATCCTCTGGGTAGTAGTAGTCCGATCGTCGGGGCATCTGTCTCAGGGGGCTCCGTCCTCTGGTCACGTCAAACTGATATGGGGAGAAAAAGGAAAACAAAGCAACCGTGAGTACTCAGAATACTCAGCAAGCAAGGATCTACACTACATATGCAACATTATCAAGGGGAGGCTGTATATGTGGACTGGGCTGCAGAAATGCCAGAATAAGAGAAGGCCTAGTCCTATCGAAGACTAGCATCTTCAGCGGTCTTGAGCTAGAAGAGAGTAGAACAATACCATATAATGTAGCAGTAATAAAATCAACCTCACCCAGAGATCCTTTCTCGCTCCCTCCCTGCAGAAAGCAATCCCAGAGCCATACATTCATCAACCTCGTCCTGAGATCCCTTCTCGACTCCCTGCGAGAAGCAATCCCAGAGCCATATATACAGGTCTCATCACAGGTATCCAGTTCTAAATGTATCAATCAGGATACAACTCCGAGTGTCCTTTACCGTAGGACCGGCTATCGATAGAAGTGTTCTTCCCTGCAGGGGTGCACCAACTTACCCAACACGCTCGATTAACTTCGGCCGGACACACTTTCCTGGGTCATGCCCGCCTCGGCCAAACGACACATCGCAACCCTACCTACAGCTCAGCAGAGAGGTCCCCGTCGGTCTACATCCTAAGCGCTCAGGGTCTGGGCCATCGCCCTGTGCACTCCGGTCGTTGCGTGCAGGGGAAGCCAGCACCAGGGGTGCGCGTCCGGCCCGGCCGCAAGGCTGAACTAGACGTCTGACAGAGCTTTCGGCTGATGCTACGATGCAGAACGCCCATACTATGCCCACGTGATGGTTAGTGCTATCAGACCAGAGGCCTGCTCGGATCAAATATCCAAATCGTAGGACTAGGGCTTGCGGTAACGAGCAGAGACTCACGAAAGATGTGACCCCGTCCCCCGTCTCGAGGACTGGCGCCAAGGGTTAAGAATCCCGGCCCGCGCTCGTATTCACCACTCGGCACCACACTGGCAACCCGCCTTCACATCAAACGCGGGTACCCCTCAGGGTCGACCCGCCTTTCCAGTACACTTGTAAAGTCCAAGTATCCGTGTGTCCATAACATCAGGGAATCAAGGTATCACCCTCATTGAATTCCCACTCGATGTATCCGTCAAGGTGAACTAGGAGGAATCACCCTCACTGGGTCCACACTTGAGGTGTTGTACACAGCGTCGTTATCGGAAGCGGTGAAGAGGAATCACCCTCGATGACCACGACCGATACCTACTCTACAGAGTTAACATCAGAAGTGCTACATGAGGTTTCACCCTCGACACTCGATAGTAACGCTGCGTGTCGTTACAACTAAGGGGGGGGGTGATGTGCGGTGTCGGGGCCTGGTCTTCAATCCCTTGATCGGGTCTTCTGACGATCCAGCGCGGCAGTCGGGATAAGTGGGGTCACTGATAGGTCTCTACCCACCAGCCTAGACTAAACAGTTTAGGATATGTAGGTAATTATCAACAGCAGGTTACAATGAAGGCTATGCATCAGAATAGGTAAAGCAGCAGCACAGCAGCAATTCTAATGCAAGCATGGAAATTAGAATGGGCGATATCGGGATGATCAAAAGGAGGGGCTTGCCTGGTTGCTCGGCGGCAAGGGCAAGGTCGTCTATGGTGTCTTCGGGATCCGGAGCTGCGTCGGTCTCGGGGACGACGTCGGGGTCGGGGCTATCGAGAAGAAGAGGGGGAGGAAACAGTATAAATATATAGCAACATGAGCATGACAAATACGATACACGGTGCTAGGGGTAGTCTAACGCAGCATCACACTAACAACGAGGCGGGAGAATATCTGACGATATTTCCCGGGTCTTTGGAATTATCGGACAGAGGATAAGAGGGGAACGGTTGCAAGTTCGGATAGTTAGGGACGCGTGACGGACGAACGGACCGCGTATTCAGATTCGTCTCGTCGTTCTGAGCAACTTTCATGTACAAAGTATTTTCATCTGAGCTACGGATTATTTTATATGATTTTCTAAAGTTTTTATTAATTTCTGGAATTTAATTAATTTTTAAATTAACATTATCCGAAACAGTGTCTTGCTGACGTCAGCATGACGTCAGGACCAGTGGGTCCCACCTGTCATAGGCTGTTAGGTTAATTAGTGACTAACTAATTAAATTACTGTTTATACACTAACTACTACTTAATTAAATTAACCTAATCAGGATTAATTAACTAATTAATTAATTAATTAGTTTAATTATTTTTATTTTATTATTTTTTTAATTCGTTCTGGGCCGTGGGCCCCTATGTCAGTGGGCTGGGCGGACATGTCCGCGGCGTGCACGTCTGGGCGCGGGACATGTCCGGAGCGTGCCCATTTGGGACCGGACATGTCCGGTGCCCAAATGGCACGCGCGGGCGCGGACGGGGGGGTGGGGGGGGGGGGGGGGGGGGCGCGGACGGGCGAGGCCGCGGCAGCGCGCGGCCAGGGTAGCGGGCGCCCAGGGCGCGGTCGCCGCGGATGGCGCGCGGCCGGCGGCGAGGGTGAGCGCGGAGGGGGGCGCGGTGCGCGCGCGAGCGCGGGCGTGCGACGCGGTAGGTGAGCGGGACGGGGCGAAGGGAGGAGGAGGCCGAGGGCTTCACCGGCGCTGTAGGGCTAGGGCAGCGGGCGCGGGGACGACGGCGGGGATGGTGGTGGAGAGGCGACGCGTCGAGCGGGACGGGGTCGGGGTCGGGGCGAAGCGGCGGGTCCGGCGAGGGCGGGGCGAGCGCGCGGGCGCGGTGTCGGCGAGGGAACGAGCGGCGTCGGCGTTGGCGAGGGGAGGCGGCGACGGGGGCGGCGGCGGCGTCGGGGCGCGGTCGGCGCTTCGAGGGCGCGTCTGGGCCTGCGCCCGATCTGGATCGGGGGGGTGGGGGGGAGTGAGCGAGAGGGGGGGGGTGGGGAGCGGCTAGGGTTCGGCCCGAGGGGGATAGGGAGTGGGGGGGGTGGGCCGGCATGGCCAGCTGGGCTGGGCCCAGTTGGGCCAGGGGGGGGGGTTCTTTGTATTTTTATTTCTTTTTCTTTTCTCTTTTTATTTATCCATACCCCTGTTTTGTAAATAGTTAGGGCTCAAATTGAATTTTGTAAAACATGTGACCTGGTCCATAAATACCAGTGCTTTATTCCCTAACACCTAAAATTAGTTTGGACAAAACATCATTTCTTATTTGTTTTAAATAAATTAAAAGGTCATTAAATATTATTTTCAGCCACTGTTTGAGGATGTTCAAGCCACTTATCCATTTTCAATAATGTTGGTTTCAATTTTAGAAGTGCCTCTGGAACGTTTGTTATTTATCTGACATTTTAGTTTATGATTTGAATAACTTCTATTTTCCACTTTCATTTAAATTCGAATTTGACTTAGGAGTTGAAATGCAATATGATGCTAATGATGATCATGCACTGTTAATCATGCTGACATGGCATAATCAAAAGGGTGATTACTGTAGTTAACCACTGGGGGTGTTACACAGTACTCCAAATAAGTTGCGAGTAAGTTACCAAAGTGATCAAGGTGTTGATCATAGGACAATAGTGAAAATATTGTCAATTACTAAAGTAGGAAAGATGACATGTTTCTCGCATACTGAGATGATAAAGAGATCATTGTAAGTGGTTACATTGATGCAGGCTCGTTGTAAGTAGTTACATCCATAAAATCTTCATCCTTACTCCAAGCGATTTGTGACTTCAATTAAAAGTTTTGTGTCATACATTAAATGGTCGCACAGTAAGTTGGACTTGGTCCAAGAAGGTTACTGTGGCGAATTCTATAACGGAGGCTAAGTATGTTGCTGCTTCAGAAGCGAAAATGGAGTGTATTGGATCAAATAGTTTATTTATGAACTAGGTATGGTTTCTAGATGGCTTGTGCCAATGGAACACTATTGAGGATAGTGACTCCATAGCTCAGTCTAAGGAATCAAAGGTCCTACCAGTGATTCAAATATGTACAAAGCTAAGACCACACAAATTTGTCAGATCCAAAACTTGAGAGTATCATTGGACGAAGTATATAACACAAGACAAGCATATTTTACACAGGTATGCCATACTTTTTAAAGCATGAAGATGTGTGGATATTCAAAAGATACACACGGACCTGAACTTGTCAGATCCATTGGACGAAGTCTATAACACAAGACAAGCATATATTACACAGGTATGCCATAGGTATAAAGTGCATTAGCATCGACTAGTTTATTGACTGTAGTGCAAGTTGGAGACTGAAAGAAATATGCCCAAGAGGCAATAATAAAATTTTTCATTTATCTCCATGTTCATAATTAATGTTTATATTCTATTCTATAACTGATATGGTTCTTGAGTTTGCGAAAACCAAGAGGCTTATAGGAAAACTCATATGCATGTGTAGAGTTATAAACAGTAAAATAGATTCCTAGTCTTGCCTCTAGGACTAGCTCAAGTGTTGCATGATGGTTCTGTTTTCCTGATCATGGGCATAGTTAAGTGTAACGATGATGCCGGTAACTTTGGGGGCACAATGTTAGAAGAACACTTGTGTTGAATTGATCCAAGTTGTATGTTACACTAAGAGATGATTTCGTCATAAGTCTATAGTCCATAAAGTGGGAAAGCTAACATATGCATAATTCCTTAGACCATGAGAGTATCAAGTCAATTCATATTGGACAATGCACTTTGGGGTTGTTCTTAAAAGAACTGTAATAGGATGAACACAAAGACAACTTCCGGGTTCATCTAAAACGTATGACAAGGGGCTCGACAGCTCGAGACTAGGATTTACTACTCCGACGATGGAGAGATATTCTTCGGGCCCTCTTGGTGTGACGGCACCCACCATCCTCATGCCAGACATAGTGTGGCTTGCTCTTGGGGGTGCCGGAAAACGAGAACGAGAAAAGAGAACAAAACCGGTTTCTGGTCAGAATTTCAGTTTGTGAAGCAACTACATTTTATGTTGCTTCATAATTTCTGAAATTTTACCAGGACATTCTCCTATCTATATAAACATACTCCACCATATTTAGGCTCATTTCATTTAGCCAATTTCTCTAAACAATTCCCCCAAGATTCTGTCCAGATAGGACCACTTTGAAGGAAGTACCATTTTGGCAAGTCCAAACGACATGAAATTTTTACAGTGCCTCAAGGTGATCAAATCATCATGCTATACCAAGTTTCATCTCAATCCAACACTCTATGTGAGTGCCACTTCATGATATATTTTCTGGACCAGATTTTGCAGTTGTGAAGCAACTTTATTAAATCTTGGTCCAAATCATCTCAAATTTCACAGGATTGTAGTCCTTCCCACCCTAAGCTTCTATGACAACTTTTTACTCCATTAACCATCTCATTTTACCTCAGCTTCTGGCCCAAGTTTGCTGTAGCAACCTTTGATTGATGTATCCCATCAGCACAAAGTTGGTTTCTTCGAGTCATCACTTCAGAGAGGCCCCATGCTGGAAGTACTACACCATGGACATCTTTTGGCAGGACCTCGTGCCCCACCCGCGCCATGCCATGGGGTCTGGCTTTCAAAACGCGTGCTCTGCTCGCTTGGCTGCGCCTCGGGTGTCGTTTAGCTTCAGCCCCTCCTTCGCTCGCCGTTTCCGTGCATCCTAGCATGCCTAACAGCTCCGCAGCAGCCACGCGCCCTCCCTGGAGCCCTCTTCCCCACCCCTTTCCTCCCCAGAGTGCCACAGCGGCCCTGCCTGCAGCACGGTTCACCCGAGTGGCCGACCGGACTTCTTCGCCTCTGCGTCTGCCCTCCCTGCATCACTACGTCTCCACTAGGTCGCTCCTACTCTCTCACGTCGCCCTCGACGGCCCGCGCATGCCCTGCCCTCACCAGCGGCATCGCCCATGAATCCCAGGTGGCATGCGGGCACGGCATCCTCGCCCGCCTATTATTAGGCCACCTCGAGAGACCCTGAGCATCTCACCCTCCTCCACACCCTCCTCTAGCCCTCCTCGACCACTCCCTCTAGCATAAGGAGCCCCCTGCCATCCCTTTGACCGCCATGGCCGCTACCTCTAGCTGCTCAAATTCGAGCACACCAGAGCCCCATTCTCCCTCTAACCCAGTCCAAAGCTTTCCCCTATCCATGGCGACGCCCTCCCGCACCTTGCCTTCTACTCCCCGCCACCGTACCGCCAAGACCGCCATTGCCCGATGCCACCGCCCACCGGCCTCATTGCTGCACCTTACCTTGCCTCTCCCGTGGCCCGTGGCCTATACGTATGGACACGCCTCAGCCTCCTGAGGACGCCGGTGTGCCGGCCGGCTCAAATGGTGGCCCACAGCGCCGACGGTTGTGGCCGGACCCCGCTGCTCCCTCGGCCAGGCGCGGGCGGGAGAGGAAGGGGATGGACATGCGGGAGGTTCCCGCTCATAGGCCACCCAGCCGGCTGGGCCCAGCGTTTAAGTGGAAACGGTTTTCCACGGAACCGCTTTCCCTACGGGAAGGCGTACTTAGGGAAAGCCGTCTCCGGCGTCACCCTGCGCGTGCAGTTGGGCTTGTCCCATCTGTAGAGTAGCCGCAGTGGCAGTTTCAGCCCGAGTCGGCCCAGTGCAACAGTGCACTTTAATCTTTTTCAGCCGAATTCCAGTCAGGGGCTTGATTGGGAATATCTCTTTTACAGATTGGTCCCTAGCATTCGTCTGACTATAACTTTTCACCCGTAACTCCGATTCAGGTGATTCAAAAGCACACGTTCTTAGTTCATCGAGCTCGTTCTATTGGTTCCATTCTAATGATGTTTTCACATTGTGAAAATGACCATTTTGCCCTTGCCCTCTAATCAACTCCGCTGGGAGAGAAACATTTCCGGCAAAGTTTTCCGTGAACTTCTCGCACTTCTTCCCGGTGACTCCATCAACCCCAGGCAAGCCACGACAGCCACTAGCCTGATGGCAATGAACTAGCCATGGTTTTGACTTGAATGTTTGAATAATTATTTGTTCATGTAATCATTTTGAATGCTACTTATATGCTTGTGAATCCATGCTCATTTCTTATGTCATGTTCATTTTCCTCTAGTAAGTGAAATGATTAAATGTAATGTTATTATTATCATGTTTTATTATTGTAATCATTTCCGATGCTAGTGATAATGATATGCTCATATGAATTGTTATGGTTTGATATGAAGATACTCGTGATATTCGTGATCATCGGTATGCCATGCTCATTTGCATTTCGTAGACCAAATGATTTATCCTTGTTGATGTTATGATGTTAAATGGTTATGTTGCCCATCCATGGTTACACTGATATCATGCTCATATGCATTGTTATTTTATTATGGTGACTAAGCTCATCACCATTCAAGTTAAACCTAACATTAATCAAACTTGAACAAATCTCTTGGCTGAGTCATGGTGCCACCGAATCGAGCTCACCAGTGCAATCACACTTGCCTGGATGGGGAAGCCTTAATTCGGTCATTTATCATGCCTCTCGCTGGTACCTCCAACCAGGGAAGGTTGTGAGTGCGTGCTACCATGATCAGGTAGGCGGCTATAACCTTGTGTACCCGGTTTTGGTATTGCGAGCAGGTCCCCGTTTGGGATGGTTTTGTTTGGCCACGATGGTGGCGGTGTGTCACACAGTGACACGGGGTCACCCATGACATAGCCCAAAAGGGAGTTTGTCGGAGTGGCCAGGAGAGTGTCATGCAATATATTGGTTTTGTCGGAATATCGTTGGTCCACACGAATGGGAGCACGAGGCCATGAGCTCTGCGGTGTGGGTACATTGTACTAACCTCTGCAGAGTGTATAATCTATCGATAGCCGCATCCTCGGTCATGGACACAGTTCGTACTAGGTCACACTATGGATCAACAGTAATAATAACATGGATAATAAATAACCCCGAAAAGAAGTTGGTTGATCTTTATGAGGTCATGCGGTGATCACAGGTAAAGATCAAGCTCCTTGAAGTCACGTGATGATCACGATGGTATTGTTGGTACCAAGCTTGGTTGATCCTGAGGTGATCATGTGATGTTCACGATGGTAAGCTTGATACATATGGTGGTTATGAGATAACCTCCTAGAAGAGTCAGTTGGTCCAAGGGACCTTAAACACCGACCCCCCCCCCCTTCATGCTAGTGCCAGTATCATCATGTTCATATCATGAGTAATATGTACATGCCATTCTCACTCTCATGTTGTTCTAATAGCATCATGTTCATTATTGCTAATTAACCTGTAAAGGCCATGCTGTTGTTTATCCTGATTTCTTTGGTTGTTATGAGCTTGCGAGTACATTCAAAGTACTCACCTGGCGTGTCATGCCAGATTGCAGGTGATGCCATGATTGATTGCTTGTTGAGGATCTCGAGTTTGCGAGCTAGGACGCGTCCCAGCCAGAGTCCCTGCGGAGTGGAGTTCATCACCGTTGTCGTTGTTCCGCTGCTAGAAGTTATTCCACTGTTACGAGTTGTTTCGCTGCTAAGACAGAGTTACCATAGGAGGCATAGTGTCACCGTGCCAATGTAATCCTTTGTAATACCCAAACCCTTGTACCCCTATTATTTGTAATAAAGAGCTGATTTTTTCTATGCCAAGCAGTGCCGTATTCCTGAAGACTTGATCTCTGGGCTGGAATACGGGGTGTTCCGGTTTCTCTGAGCCGGGGTGCCACATAAGAGAACCAACTATACTAATCACTGTGCGAAACAATCCCATAGGTCCACCTCGACGAGTGGCCGCCTGAGCACGTTGCGCCCACATGTGAGCGTCTATCCTACCGTCAAACATAACACAGTCTTGCATTCCCCTTGGCATCACCCACGAAGAAGAATCCCCAAGGCACTCATATGGTTCTCAAGTCTTAATTGATTAATTAAATATTAGTTGAGGTTGTTGTATGATAAAGTTAATAGGCTCCAAGTCATAGATAACCGCAGACACGGCTATTGGAATAGATTTAACCCTGCAGGGTTGTACCACTGTTAAACCGTAATGTGACTACCACTTTTCTGCCATGTGTCGTGGCATAGATTCTGCAGGAACTCACACCTCAGTTGGTATGCCGGCAAGGCGATAGCCCACGAACACTTCCACAACACTGCAAATGAGTCTAAGGAACCACCTAAATAGGTTGTACCCTATTCGAGAGTCCGGCCGAAGCTCCGAATAGGACCCAACCATTGTGTGCGGGGTCAGGAATGGGGTAACCGCCTACTGCACCACAATTTGTTTTAAGTATGCGACGGAGCCAATCCATCCATCATAATCATCATTGTAATATAATGTCATAACAGTAATTTAAAAATATAACATGCATATGCTCCAAGTGAAAAACCAGCTTGTGGTCCTTGGAGAGTTTGTGGTCTTGGGTAGTAGGTCTTGAGAGGGACCCAATCTTCCCCCCAACAAAAGGTTGGCCCGCTCATCTTGGATCAAGATAACGAGAACTCTGGTACTAGGGCGGCTCGAGTGGAATAGAACACCATGCGCTCAAACATGGCCACCCACCGTTTCCTTTTATTACCAATTACCATAATTGATTTCAGAGAACACTAAATAATGTTTCAGAGCTAGGTTCAACTACCCATAAGCATGATAAAATAGACATAACATGACTCCGGCAACAATCCGACAAGAGCTGGGCCGACAAGCGAAATATAAACAATAACTAGGCATCATAGGAATGGAAGGTAAAGACATATCAGGGTTACAATAAATAGGCCATGCATCAGAATAGGTATCGAGGACTCACTACATCATCGTTACTCTAATGCATGAATAAGAGAGAAAGTGTAGGATGTGTCGGAATGAACAAAGAGGTTTTGCTTGCCTGATGGACATGTAGCCTAGTACATGGTCAGATCCTTGCTCGTAGCTCACGTCATCTCCGCATCCTATCCACAAAGAAGCAGAAAGTACCGGAAAGCAAATCAACGAATGCGTCTTATAACTACGGCAAACATCCAGCATGCTCACGGAATGCAATGCATGGCATTGTATGGATGATATGCAAGATTACCATAATGCAACATGAGGGAACGTAAATGGATTAATATGTAATGGATAAGGCATGTTCAATTACTGCAACAATTTAGGATAATGGTTAAGGCGGATTAACATGAGCATCACATTAAAGGTTGGTTAACATGGACAACATGGCATAAGATGGATATAGGTTGATCTACTACTAACTACACAAATTAAGTGGAGTCCGAAGCATTTATATAAAGCATTCCAATTACCCCATATTAAGGAAAGGGTTAAATGATGGTTTAATCCTAAATTCAATTTTAAATTATGTAAACATGCATGTGAGTAGCATAATTGGAATATAGAGATTATTCTGATCAGGATAACATATTGGATCACCTTTTATTAGCTAGGAATAATTATCTAGTAATTAGACATTTTAAATAATGCATTAATGCAATATTAAATGAATGCATAATTTAAAATCCTCAAACATGGATGCAAATGACATAATCATGATCTACACATTATTCTGAGCAAGATTCATATTTAACATGTTTAATTTGGAGCAATAGATTAAAAGATATGAATTATAGTGTTAGATACATATATCTAGACACTTTTTTAGTGTTAGATACATCCGTATCTAGACAAATCTAAGACAACCTTTTCGGGACGGAGGTAATAGAAGATAATATCAATTTACAAAATTTGTAAATAAAAAATAATATGAAATATATATCCTAGAAACAATTTGCACCGGGATAGAGCTAGCTACAGACGCTGACAGGTGGGGTCAGGGGGTGTGACTATGCGCTGATGTGGATGTGGGTGTTCTATAAGTTTTTCTCACTGTGGGAGTTTCTAGCCGCTATCACAGACAATGGGCCAAGGGTTGGCTGGTCAACCAGGTCATTTGACCGGTCAATAGGAGGCGTGGGACGCGCATGTCATGGACTGCTAGTGTGATAACTCAGAGAATTAAACCGTGGTCCCACATGTCATGGGCACCAGTTCACAAATAAAACGGGGTACCACATGTCATGGGCAACAGCTCAGGCTCGAGTGATGTAGCATCTACGGGACTGTAACGAAGGGGAAAAGAGAGGGGAGGAGCAGCATCTCAGGTTGGGGTTGCTGGCGAAGACATGGGGTCTAGGGAGGACCGCAGCGTCATCGTTGTGGACGGCAGCAAGCGGCGGAGCATGATGATGCAGGGAAGCAGCAGGAGGAAGTGTGGCTCCAGGTGGAGATGTCCGTGAGGTCGGTGAGGTCACTGCGGTGTTGATGCAGGAGTTGGGGAGGCCGGTAGCTCTCCAGAGACGATGAATTTAAGTGCGGCGTCCGACGGTCAAGGTTGATGAAGACGGACGTGCGTGATGGTCTCGGGCGGCCTTGCTCCAATTAAGCCAGCACATAGGTCTAGGAAGATGAGGCGATGTCGCATGACATGGAGGCATGGTTCAGTGTGGTCGATGGCCACGGAGACGGAGCTTGGTGGCCATGGGCGTGCATTGGTACTCGTTGGAGAAGAAAACACAGGGGAAGAAGGAAAGTGGGGGCGATGGTAGGGGAAGTGGGCTCTAGGGTTTGGGGCTAGGGTTGGTGGCTAGCTCTTAAGGGGAAGGGGAGGCACAGTTGGTGTGGGAGGGGGGGGGGGGCTCGACCGACATCAGCCGCGGGGAGGGAGGTGCACACCTCCTGCGTGCCTCCCCATGAAGAAGACAAAAAGGGGTGGCCAGGTGGGCTTTGCCCGCGCGCTAGGTGAGAAGGAAGAGGCCGGGCCTTGGGGGAGAGGGAAAGGTGGGGTGAGGTGCATTTCTGGGTAGAAAATGGGATGTTTGCTATTTTCTTTTACAGAAAATATGATAGGAGGGTTTAAGAAAATATTTGGAGGACCAATTCAAATCCAAATGAGCTACAATTTTAACTGTAGCCTATCTAAAATATAATAAGGCCACAAAAATTAAATTAGGCCATTTGGTTAGGGTTTAGTATTTATTTGGAAAATAGAGGAGGAAAAGGCACAATTGGGATTTGAAGTAGGGGTAGGGGTTTGGCTTGTGCTAAAATTGTGAGAAAATTTGGGTAGCTCCCAAATATCACAAAAAGAATGTGTGCAAGGTTTGAGGGTGAGTCTTGGGGTAGAACATCGAAAGGGAGAAGGGTTTACTTATTCACCATGATGATGCTGATGCAATGCTGATGATGCAAAAATAAAATATCCAAATTAATTATTTAATTAATGCGATATGATGCTGATGCAATGCTGATGATGCAAAAATAAAATAACAATCAATTTCTATTTTGGTGGAAACCCCAGGCTGTTACATGCTCTTAGTAACAGGATCTATTCCAATGCCAGATGCCTGTCGGTTCAATGTCATTGTAGCCATTTTTTAGTGCCTCCTAGGGGTGGGCACTGTTAAACCGAAAACCAAAAAACTGAACCATATTAACCAATTTTTTCGTTAATTCGGTGGTTGAACTTTCGGTTCAGTTTGAAATTTTAAGGTTGTTCGGTGTTTGGTTTGTATTAGGTTTTCGGTGCCCAGAAACCAAAGAAATCAATATGTACGATACCCCATGTAATACCTTTTTTCTGACGGAAACCGTTTGTGGCCGGCCCACCGGTGGAAGCTAGCGCCGGCCATGATTGCGTCGCCCGATCTAATGTAATCCATTGGTGTGTGGCCGGATTTTCGAGACACAGAATCCCAGAAATTACCCCTCATGTCATCACTAGCCCCAAGATTATTGTTACTTGTGGACACGTCCTTGATACAGATTACCAAGCAATTACAAGAATTGAATACAAGACCGTAAAATTCTAATGATAGAACAATGATTTCTAACAGTGGATGGCGGAAGCGGATAGCGGATCTCCAACTCTGGTCGGGGCTCCATCCCCACAGGAATGGCTGACCAGAATAACTCCTATCTCACGTGGCTGCTATGTTAGGCTCCTAGTCCGCATGGGGGTCATCGTAGCACTCTTTGTTGAAATCCTGACCTAGCCAAGTAAATAGCCAGGGACAAGCCAGTGAGTACATTTGAATGTACTCGCAAACATCATGAACAAAAGATACAATAAAATCAGGTAGTGTGCATGCAATTAACTTTCAAGCAGGTTCAAATATTAAAATGACTTGGCAGGCAATCGGTCCAAACATGCAACTAATTTAACCAAGATGCATGATTTAAGGTAAATTACTATTTGTATAGGAAGTAAAGGTTAGTCAACCAGTATCAACAAGGTATAAGTAATCATTATTGTCACACCAAATATAAAATCGGGTCTCAGGAGGTAGAACAATCCCGAAGGAACCCAAGAGAAAGAGATGAAAGAAGGCCACAGTTGGGTGTCTTCGCGACGCCACTCAAAGGGCTTTAATCCAACTAAAATCAAAGGCAGGGTGGGTTCTAGGAGGTAGGACCATCCCGAGAATCCCAAAAGAAAAATAACAAACATACCAGTCGGGTGTCTGTTGCGACGCCTTGAAAGGTCTTGAAAATGAATGTCACAGTCGGGCGTCTGAGCGACACCTCATAGAGGGCTTATATATAAGGAAAGTAAAGCATGCAAGTATCAAGCAGGGTATAATGAGTATCCAGGAGGTAGGACCTTCCCAGGAGATAGTCAAAAATACATATAAGATAAAGGGTTAGTTCGTCACAGCAATGATAATAATTTTTAGAATAGTATCAATAAGAATAACAATATCTGATTCTTCATTTAGTTATTTCCGCCGAAGACCGACACTAAGACCGATACTTGACCCTTCCCAACTAAAGGCCTTGACCATGGACACGGCTATTCGAATAGGTTTTACTCTACAGAGGTTGTACTCCTTACCCATATGTAAAGGATTTCTTTAGCCAGCATCGAAATGTTGGCGAGTTCCAATTATGGCCTTTGGGATGCCAACACACCTGACCAACACACACCAGCGTTAATTTCTCCGAGCCAGGAATCACCCAAAGCATCGGACAAAATAAAACCTTAAGTCGGGGAGGCTCCAACCTCGAGTAGCATGGGCAGACGACTGTATTTATAATGCGCGCAACTAGGGGTGCCCCCCTCTTCGGCTTCTCACTGAAACACCCATGCCCCCTCCGACCAAGTGGCACACATTACCCACTGATCAGTTGGCACCTCCACGTTGGTCCCTCTGTGTAGTGTGTGCAGGAAAGGGGTTAACACCTTACTGAACCATACCACCCTTACGGAGGAGCTTGTGGTAGCACGAATCCAGCTTGGGGTTAACGGTACAAGACATAATCTATGGTCGACTCAGGAGGCTTATGTTCCCTGCAGTGGTTAGCACAATATATTTTCTTGTAGTAGCAACACCAAAACAGGGCCAGAGCCCTAGCATGTCCCAACATTTATAAAGATCAAGGCATGGTCACGCTCCGACGTGATCACCCTTCTGTCGGTCACGCGACGACGTCACTTCTTTTGTTCCTGTTCCTGTAAGTTATACCTGACGGGTGTAGGCATGTATAGCATGATGCAATGAACACGTCCACATAAATTTAGGCTTGTTTGAGATCAAACGACAAGCAAGCAACCATACCGACATGACTGACCATCACTTTGCAAATTCTTTCAATATAAACTTAAGCATGCTTGAACTTCTACCTAAGCAATCAACCATGCAATCATCTTATTAGTGGTTCAAGATGCTTGCCTTGAGTACTTAGAAGTGTTGGATATGCCCCACAATTCTTGGAAAGAAATATTTCCCTCCCTTTCCTATTTTCAAAATAATGCAATTATCACACAAATTCAAAACAGTAGAAAAAAGTGTTTCACAAAATTTTGAAATAAATACTAAAATAAACTAGATGAAAAATAAAGGATGACAGAAAAAAAATTCATTTGGAGTTGTGGTTTAAGACTTATACATAGTTCAAAATCTGACTTTTATTAAATTTTAAAAAGAAAACGTTTCTCACGAAATACGCTATGCAGTGGAGGAAACGTACTTTCTGAAACTGTGCTTCCACTTAACGCATCGAGTGTGATCTAAGGGTCACTGACGGTGGGTCCCACCCGGCCCACCTGTCATGTTTGACCGGTTCACCCACGCGCCTTCTCCTCTGGCCGATGGAGCGAGGGCTCTGGTGACCCGCGCCGGTGAACCGCGGCGCTACTCATGGAGCTGAGCACGTGGGTGTGCTCCCCTTATCGAGGCGACCCAGAGGGCTGCTTCACGACCACCGGAGGTCACCGAGTCGCCGGCGGTGAGCTCCACAGCGGACGGCGGTCGTCGGTGAAAGAGGGATTTCGCCCACAACTGATCCCAAGCAAAATTGAGTGGTCGAGAGGGAGTTGTGGGTGAAGAAAGAGGAGATGGAGTGGCTCTGGGGCGACGAATTCGGCCGAGGCTTGGCCACAGAAATGTCGGCCCGAGGTGAAGATGATGGCGTCCTCCGGCTCAATTGGGTGCTTCAGTTGCTTTCTAGAGGGGAGAGGAATGGTGCTAATCCGCGAGGGCGTATCACATGGGGATTTATAGCGCGGGGAGGGCCGGGCCACGGGTTCCAGATGATGGCCGAGGTGACGGCCGCCATTGATGGCGAGCGCAGATGTGGTGAGGTCGGTGATGGATGACGGGGCTCAGGTAGTTGGCATTAATGCTCCAGGCGAGCTGGCGGCCTCAGGTTCAAGCCAGCTGGCTCGGGGCGGTGGTGATAGCGGCGTGCGGCGGTCGGTGGTAGCGCTGGCCTATAGAGGGCGGCGCTAGAGGCCGGGGCCAGGTGTGGGGCAGGTGCGGCGCTTGCCCATGAAGCCTCCTAGAGTAGCTCTCACGCGGGGGAGGCAGCAGGGGGGATGGCATGGCTCGGGTGCCGCTGCGGTGCTCTAGCCTACAATGCGCGCGCCATGGCCGTGCTTTGGACATGCACGCCAGGTGCTCGACCAAATGCCAGCGTGGTCTAGAGGTGTTTGCTGGAAATAAAACTTGACAGGATGCCTATACTTAGTCTGGTAGGGATTATGGACATGCTGGTTAGGCCAGATGATCAAATCATACATGTAGTTTAGAAGGATCCAAGATTTCTGTCATGCCCACAAGGTGTTTGACAAAATGCTAAGGTGCTCTAGCATGCTCCATTGGGTTTGAAATTTGGCAGTATGATGCTTCATCGGATGGTGAGATGTGTGGCAGTGTTGGTTTGGCAAAATGAAAAACATGCAAGTGCAAGTTTGAATCAAATTCAGTTCTGATCCAATCCTGGGAGGGGTTATTTGGTGAACTTAGGAAATGCTTATGAAGCTGAGCTTCTGGACTTAAGTGTTTATTAGGAGGGACTACAGTATGGAAAAATTTGGGAATTGTTTGAGCAACAGAAAATTGGGTTGTTGTTAAAAGCTAGCATGTGGACCAGAATGAAAACAGGATGGTTTGCTCAAAATTTTCAAATGACCATGCTGGGTTTTTGCACAAAAGTGTACTATAGGACTAAGAGAGTCTCCTAAATATTTGTGGCATTTTTATAAAATTTATTTAAAATAGTTTTAGTTCAACAGAAGCATTTCACAGTTTGGAAATGACATTAAAAGAATTATTTTTGGGGCAAATTTATTATGAAAATATTTCCTACTGATATTTAAGAAGTAATAACAGGGTTGGGCAAAAAATTTAAGACCATCACTATTTTTCCCAAAAATATTCTGTTAAGAGGAAGAAGAAAGCAGGAGATTGGACTTAAAATTATTAAAAGATCCAATTTAATTAACAAAAATTATTTCTGTCAAAGTTTTATTTGCAAAAACCTTTTATTAAAATTTGGGGTGTTACAACGCCTTTCCCCCTTAAGGAAATCTCGTCCTCGAGATTTGATAAGGGTGGAGGGACTAATTGCAGAACACAACAAACAAAATACTCATATGGAAGAATGCAATCATGGTAATAAGTTCATGACATACACCCTAAGAAACAACACAAAGGTCGCATCATGCAATCAGAACTACGCACCGCAACAATCCACTCATGACCGTTTACGGTCCGAAGGTGAGACCTACAGGGTTTTGCGGGTGGGTTGCCGGTGCTGGAGCACATTCTTCTTCTTCCGGAGGAAGGGGAGGAAGCAGACGAAGAACATGCCCTTCCTGAGTTGGCAAGGGTGGTCCGCCAATGGCGATCTGGTGATTCAGGACAGCAAGATAATGGAGATAATCCATTAGTTGCTGGGTCGGACGCTCCTGGGCCATCACATACTGATTGAGATTGGCCAGTGCTGGATCTCTTTCTATACGTTCACTGCGGAACGTAGCTTCTGCTTCGAATGCTGCGCAGCTCGGGAAGTAGCAGTACTTTCTTTCACTGGCACAGGGCACCAAGAATCGAAGGCGGGTAACTGCTTCATAAGCAGCAACCTCCATGGCCATGCCTAAGGTTGGCACAGATTTCTCGATGAAGACAATATACGGAGGGCCTTGGTTTAAATCCGCTGGTGGGATTTGCACAACTGCCAGTACTTCGAGGAATCAGAGGTGATCCTCATCTTGTACAACTCATACTGGGGTGGGTGGATGGAACCAAGGGTATTGCGGGTATAATCCCACAAAACCTTGACATAACTACCGGGGTTTGCCTTGGGAATTCTTGGGTAGGCTTCTGAGTGAGACATGGAGTGGTTGGATTATGCTAGCGGAGGGAATGATCGATGGTTGCTGGTGCTGGGTATGAGAGTGGCTCTTATATAGCTGGGATAGAAAACATGATGCGGCATCGGTACAACTTGGGTCGGACCTCGATCCTGAAAAGAGAATTGATGTTTCACTGTAGTGGTCGGTTAGGTTTGAGTGGTAATGGCAGCTATGGTGTGGAGGTCTTGAAACCTATTTCGCGGACAAGCATGCCAAGCAAAAAATCTTGTAAAATCAAGTAACACAATCAAAATGGTAGCACACAAGCATTCCAACAATCGCACAGCGAGACGGGCTACTATGATTCCAGGGTATAGGAAACAGAGAGAAACAACAAGGCCACCACGGTTCGGCAACTACTCTAGTGGACGCAGTCCACCTCGTTAACATCTAGCCGGGGATGCCTAGCAGATGTCGGAGCTTCTCCATTTGCTTCGGCCTCAGAGCTGGCTAGGGTAGGAGCGGGAGTCACGGGTCTGCGGTAACGACGGTGTCTCTCACGAGATGTCGTAGCCATAGTCCCATTGGAGTAGGTTTCCAACAGGCGACGAAGTTCCTCTAGGTGAACGAATGCATTGCCCGGCTGGGCAACGGGGATAGACCTGGGAGGCTCAACAGGTCTCCCAAGTAGCACTATTGGAGTGTCAGTGGCAGGTGCAGCATCACTTCTCGCAGGGGTGAGGAGGGCAAGTGTCCTGCGAGTTGCAATCGGATCATTAATGACCTGACCAAAGAGTGCCTCTTGCGCTCTCAGATAGCGCACCAGATGCACTAGAGCATGATCCGACTCCTGGTCTCCGTTGGCGACTTGGGTCAGGCTACCATATCCATCACGACTAGGGTAGTACAAGAAAGGGTGGATGTTAACTCTCGGCGACAGGTGCCGAAGTTGAACTACAACCTCTCGGGCTACAAGCTAGATGGCTTGGGGTTCCTCGGAGGTTGTCCTTCTGGTGAACCGATTGGGGCGTTCCGATGTGGTGCCTCTCCCATAGATGTGCACCGTGGCCCAGAAGTGTCGGATGGCATCACTGGCTGGCTCCCGGTACACAACATACTCCGGGGGCTCCTCTTTGCCAAAGGCACGACGAGTGAGCTTGGCGAGGATGGCTACAAAGTTTCCAAGCTCAACTGCGGTGGTCTCTTTGCAAACGATGGCGCCAGGCATCTTGGTGGTTTGGGGGTGTCAAAGCGAGAATGAAGGATGTGTTGTGCGGAGTTGAGGCATGGCTTCCTTTATAGGCCAGCTGAGTCTTCCATCGCACGCTCGCAGATGGGAAAACTCAGGTGCCTGCCACAGGCAGACGACATATGGGCTAGGTTGGTAGGTTGGGCACCGACTGTCAAAAGATGTCGGCTGGCCACCAATTGTGCCATCAGATGGGATGGGCTTGACGGTAGACAGGAAAAGACTTGGATGGTGTGGAAACCTAGTGATAGTGACCAGGCTAAGATAGGATTAGCCAACGGTCAGCCTAGCTCTGATACCAAGGCTGTGGGAGCTGGATTTCCGGGACACAAAATCCCAGAAACAACCCCTCGTGTCATCACAGTCCCAAGATCATTGTTACTGGTGGACACGTCCTCAATACAGATTACCAAGCAATTACAAGAATTGAATACAAGACCATAAGGGTCTAATGATACAACAATGATTTCTAACAGCGGATGTAGGAAGCGGATAGCGGATCTCCAACTCTGGTTGGGGCTCCATTCCCACAGGAACGGCTGACCGGGATAACTCCTATCTCGCGTGGCTGCTATCTCAGGCTCCTAGTCCGCATGGGGGGTCGTCGTAGCACTCTTCGTTGTAATCCTGACCTGGCCAAGTAAATAGCCAGGGACAAGCCAGTGAGTACGTTTGAATGTACTCGCAGACATCATGAACAAAAGATATAATAAAAGTAGGCAGTGCGCATGCAATTAACTTTCAAGCAGGTTCAAATATTAAAATGACATGGCATGCAATCGGTCCAAACATGTTACTAATTTAACGAAGATGCATGATTTAAGGTAATTTACTATTTGTATTGGAAGTAAAGGTCAGTCAACCAATATCAACAAGGTATAAGTAATCATTATTGTCACACAAAATATAAATCAGGTCTCAAGAGGTAGAACCGTCCCGAAGGAACCCAAGAGAAAGAGATGAAAGAATGCCATAGTTGCGTGTCTTCGCGATGCCACGCAAAGGTCTTTAATCCAAATAAAATGAAAGGCAAGGTGGGTTCTAGGAGGTAGGACCGTCCCAAGAATCCCAAAAGAAAAATAACAAACATGCCAGTCGGCATGCCAGTCGGGTGTCTGTTGCAACGCCTCGAAAGGTCTTGAAAATGAATGCCACAGTCGGGCGTCTGAGCGACACCTCATAAAGGGCTTATATATAAGGAAAGTAAAGCATGCAAGTATCAAGCAGGGTATAATGATTATCCAGGAGGTAGGATCTTCCCAGGAGATACTCAACAATACAATAAGATAAAGGGTTAGTCCATAACAGCAAAGATAATAATTTTCAGGATAGCTTCAATAAGAATAACAATAACCAATTCCTCATTTAGTTATTTCCTCCGAAGACCGACACTAAGACCGACACTTGACCCTTCCCAACTGGCGTCCTTGACCGTGGACACGGCTATTCGAATAGATTTAACTCGGCGGAGATTGTAGTCTTTACCCACATGTAAAGGATTTCTTTATCCAGCATCAAAATGTTGGCGAGTTCCAATTATGGCCTTTGGGATGCCAACACACCTGACCAACACACACCAGCGTTAATTTCTCTGAGCAAGGAATCACCCAAAGCATCGGACAAAATAAAACCTTAAGTCGGGGAGGCTACAACCTCGAGTAGCATGGGCAGACGATCGTATTTATAATGCACGCAACTAGGGGTGCCCCCCTCTTCGGCTTCTCACCGAAACACCCATGCCCCCTCCGACCAAGTGGCAGGCATTACCCACTGATTAGTTGGCACCTCCACATTGGTCTCTCTGTTTAGTGTGTGCAGGAAACGGGTTAACAACTTACTGAGCCATACCTCCCTTACGAAGGGACTTGTGGTAGCATGAATCCAGCTTGGGGTTAACGGTAAAAGACACGATGTATGGTCGACTCAGGAGGCTTATGTCCCCTGCAGTGATTAGCAAAATATATTTTCTCGTAGTAGCAACACCAAAACAGGGCCACAGCCCTAGCATGTCCCAACATGCATAAAGATCAAGGCATGATCACGCTCCGACGTGATCACCCTTCTGCCGGTCACGCGACAACGTGACTTCTTTTGTTCCTGTTCCTGCAAGTTATACCTGACGGGCGTAGGCATGTATAGCATGATGCAATGAACACGTCCACATAAATTTAGGCTTGTTTGAGATCAAACGACAAGAAAGCAACCATACTGACATGAGTGACCATCACTTTGCAAATTCTTTCAATGTAAACATAAGCATGCTCGAACTTCTAGCTAAGCAATCGACAATGCAATCATCATATCAGTGGTTCAAGATGCTTGCCTTGAGTACTTAGAAGAGTTGGATATGCCCCACAATTCATGGAAAGAAATATTTCCCTCCCTTTCCTATTTTCAAAATCATGCAATTATCACACAAATTCAAAACAGTACAAAAAAGTGTTTCACAAATTTTTGAAATAAATGCAAAAATAAACTAGTTGAAAAATAAAGGATGACAGAAAAAGAATCAATTCATTTGGAGTTGTGGTTTAAGAGTTATACACGGTCAAAGTTGGGTCAAAATCCGACTTTTGTTAAATTTTAAAAAGAAAACGTTTCTGATGAAATACGCTATGCAATGGAGGAAACATACTTTCTAGAAAGGCGCTTCCAGTTAATGCTTCGAGTGTGACCTATGGGTCACTGACGGTGGGTCCCACCGGGCCCGCCTGTCATGTTTGACCGGTCCACCCGCGCGCCTTCTCCTCTGGCCGAACGGAGCAAGGGCTCCGGCGACCCGCGCCGGCGACCGGCGGCGCTACTCGTGGAGCTGAGCACGTGGGCGTGCTCCCCTCATCGAGGCTAAACCGGTGAGCTGCGTCTCAACCACCGGCGGTCACCGAGTCGCCGGCGGTGAGCTCCGCAGGGGACGGCGGCTGTCGGTGAAAGAGAGATTTCGCCCACGACTGACCCCGAGCAAAATTGAGTGTGGGAATGGATTTGTGGGGTCGAGAGGGTGTTGTGTGTGAAGAGAGTGGAGATGGAGTGGCTCTGGGGCGACGAATTTGGCCGAGGCTTGGCCACGGCAATGGCGGCTGAAGGTTAAGAAGATGGCGCCCTCCGGCTCAATTGGGTCCTCTGGTTGCTTTCTAGAGGGGAGAGGAATGGTGCTGATCCTCGAGGGCGTATCGGACGGGGTTTAATAGTGCGGGGAGGGTCGATCCGCGGGTTCCAGAAGATGGCTGAGGTGACGGCCGCCATTGATGGCGTGCGCAAACGTGGCGAGGTCGGTGATGGATTGCGGGGCTGAGGTAGTTGGCATTAAAGCTCCAGGTGAGTTGGCGGCCTCTGGTTCGAGCCAGGTGGCTCAGGCGGTGGTGACAGTGACGTGTGGCGGTCGGTGGCGGTGCTGGCCGGTGGAGGGCGGCGCTAGAGGCCGGGGCCAGTTGCGGGAAAGGTGCGGCGCTTGCCCATGAAGCCTCCTGGAGTAGCTCTCGTGCGGGGGAGGCAGCAGGGGGGATGGCAAGGCTCGCGTGCCGCTGCGGTGCTCTGGCCGGCAATGCGGGCCCCCTGGCCGCGCTCTGGACATGCACGCCAGGTGCTCGACCAAATGCCAGCGTGGTCTAGAGGTGTTTGCTGGAAATGAAACTTGACAGGATGCCTATAATTAGTCTGGTAGGGATTATGGACATGCTTGTTAGGCCAGATGATCAAGTCATACATGTAGTTTAGAAGGATCCAAGACTTCTGTCATGCCCAGAAGGTGTTTGACAAAATGCTAAGGTGCTCTAGGATGCTCCATTGGGTTTGAAATTTGGCAGTATGATGCCTCATTGGATGGGCAGATGTGTGGTAGTGTTGGTTTGGCAAAATGAAAAACTTGCAAGTGCAAGTTTGAATGAAATTCAGTTCTGATCCAATCCTGGGAGGGATTATTTGGTGAACTTAGGAGACGCAAATGAAGTTGAGCTTCTGGACTTAAGGGTTTATTAGGAGGGACTACAGTATGGAAAAATTTGGGAATTGTTTGAGCAACAGAAAATTGGGTTGTAGTTAAAAGCTAGCATCTGGACCAGAATGAAAAGAGGATGGTTTGCTCAAAATTTTCAAATGACCTTGCTGGGTTTTTGCACAAAAGTGGACTATAGGCCTAAGAGAGTCTCCTAAATTTTGTGTCATTTTTATAAAATTTATTTAAAATAGTTTTAGTTTAACAGAGGCATTTCTGAGTTTGAAAATGACATTAAAAGAATTATTTTTGGGGCAAATTTATTATGAAAATATCTCCTACTGATATTTAAGAAGTAATAAGAGGGTTGGGCAAAAAATTTAAGACCATCACTATTTTTTCCAAAAACCTTCTGTAAAGAGGAAGAAGAAAGCAGGCGATTGGATTTATAATTATTAAAAGATCCAATTTAATTAACAAAAATTATTTCTGTCAAAGTTTTATTTGCAAATACCTTTTATTAAAATTGGACGACGATAACTGCCACACGTGTGGCATCCAGGGGGTCTGCCCACACATTTTGTGTGGTGTCTAAGAGGATCAGGCGTGTGGGCAAAACAAGTAATGCCCACACGCCTCTTTTTTTCCTCCCGGTTCCTCTCACATTCCTACGTGTGGGCAAAATAGATAACACCCACACGCCCGTACGTCAGGCCTCCTATCTCATGGTCCCGCATGCCCCGCGTGACAGTCACCACGCGTCCCGCAGTTGCCATGGTCCGAACCCTCTTCCATGTTCGTTTAACTGCAGTTGCCATGTCGCTGAACTACAGTTGCCATGTCGGACAACTACAGTTGCCATGGTTGCTCAACTGCAGTTGCCATCTCAGGTCAAGTGCCAGATGCCATTTTTGGACAACTGCAGTTGTTGCCATGTATGGTCTGGTTTACTATAGTTGTCATGATTTGAAAACTTTAGAGGTTGCCACCAACTAACACTAGGCAGTTGCCATGTATGGTCTGGTTTACTACAGTTGCCATGATTTGAAAACTTTAGCAGTTGCCACCTACTAACACTAGGCAATTGCCGTGTAGCGCTACAAAAAGACATGGCAAAAATAACATGTTCGGGTAAAGAGAGAGTTGCCATCTGCTTACAAGCACACTAGGGCAGTTGCCATGTACCCTACAAAACACATGGCAACTGACATGTTCGGGTAAAAGAGAGAGTTGACATCTGCTTACAAGCACACTAGGGGAGTTGCCAAGTACCCTGCAAAACACATGGCAACTGGCAACTTTGGGTGTGGGAGAGGAGACGGGCGTGTGGGCGAACTAATAAATGCCCACACACCAGCCCCTGTGCATGAGTGAAAACTGACGTGTGGGCGAACTGCTAAACGCCTACACACTGGTTCTTCCGTGTGGTGAAAACGGACATGTGGGCGACCGAATGAATGCCCACACACCAGCCCAGTCCTACGTGGCACCACAAACATGCCAAGATTCGTGCAACCACAAATAGACGTGGATCCACGCGTGTGGGCGAGATGCAAACGCCCACACGTGTGGGCGTTAGTATTTTCGTTAAAATTTGGGGTGTCCTCGTGTAGCTTTCAGGCAACACAGCCACGGGCAAGCTGGGGCCCACCCCACCGCGCGTCGTCCTTCCCTTATCTCCTCACCTGAATCAGCCTCGCACTGCGCTGCAGCTTGCCGCAACCTCCATAGCCCATGTTCAGCTCACGCAGCGTCTTCCCGGTGTTGGCTGCCAGCAACAGGCTCCACTCACGGCCTGTTCCCCACGCGCGGCCGCCTCCAATCACCCGCACGTGGAACTGCGCCAGCGATGAGAGAAGCTACGCCATGACCCGACGCCGGCATACGCAAACTGCTGGTGCGCCGTGCTGCGACCACCTTCTCCGGGAGCTGCAACCATCTGTCTGATGTGCTGGAACCAGCACCAGCGAATGCTGGAACGGGCGTCCGGGGGTGCTGGAACCGGCGGCCGGTGTGCCATGCTACGACCGCCTGCATGGGGGGAAGCTGCAACCTCGCGTCCGACGTGCTGGAACCAGCACCGGCGAATGTTGGACTGGTGGGGACAAACAATGGGACCGTCGCCATTAATGTTGCAACCGAAGGCACAAAAGTTGGAACCGGCGTTGATAAACGCCACCACCTGCGAATAAAAAGCTGGAAACGGAAATCACAATGCCACTACCGACAGAGATTTTGCTTCGACCAGCGACAAAAAAAGCTGGAACCGTCGTTGAGAATGCTGCAACTGGTGAAATCAAACAAGGGCACATCAGGAGCACGGCGGTGCTGCAAATCCTCGGTGGCGACCGCCAGCGAATCAAAAAAAGCTGCAAATCCTGGCGTGCTGCTGTGGCGACAACTAACCTGGGAATCAAAAAACCTGCAATCGCTTGCTCCGAGCGGCTAGCCGTCCAGCAACGGCGACGACACTCGCGCCAGAGCCACGAGCCTATTTTTGCTGCAACCACTGGCGAACATGTTACATCCGAGGACAGGGGCTACGCTGGACGTGAGCGAGAGGGCAGGCCGGCGAGCCAGGGTGCAGCGTGGTGGTTGGAGCATGGC
Source organism: Thinopyrum elongatum (assembly GCA_011799875.1). Classification (NCBI taxonomy): domain Eukaryota; kingdom Viridiplantae; phylum Streptophyta; class Magnoliopsida; order Poales; family Poaceae; genus Thinopyrum; species Thinopyrum elongatum. Next base: position 695,130,945 of record CM022303.1, read on the forward strand.
GTGGGGGGCAGGCCGGCGAGGTAGGGAGGTGGGTGGAGCAAGGCGAGCTCAGTGCCGATGCGCCGGGAAGAGTCGTATCCGTGTGACCGAGGGAAAAGGAAGTTCTAATCTAACGGTTATACTCGACCTAATCGGAAGGTTGCACGGCGACCGGCCGAAACTTGGGCCGGGCGACCGGCGCCTAGTACCGGCGTTTTCCGAAACTACAATAGTGTCCATTGCCGATCGGCCGAACTACTAGTAATCGCCCCACCACCCTCCCACTTCCCACGTAGGTAAACAACCGTCAACCGCCACTCCATCAGGTAAATCAGGCGGCGTCCTCTCCTGTCTCTGACGAACAACTCAACATGCGGCCGACTCCGGCGAGCTAGCAATCACCGGCAAATCCTTGTTGGTTGCGGCGGACGTCCAGCCAGCCGCTAGATTACAAGTATTTCGACAACTCCTCTGAGTTTCTAATCTCTCAAACTAACTAGTATAGTCCCACGATAACCCCATGCGATGGCTGCATGCATCGTCTAGATGCAGAGGCCGGGGGTACATCCTTCTTTAAAAAAAAAGTAACCCCATGCTTTTTTTAAAGATTTACGTAATCCTGTGCTAACCTGACTAATTGAAGCTGCTTAGATTATTTTACCATTGTTTGCATGCACGTAGTCAATTGTATTCTTCTAGCAAGTAGTTATAAGATTGGGAGTACCTAGAACTCATCTAGATGAGATATAATATGGTCTCATTCACGTGAAAAGCAAGAACAGATACAAGCCACGTCAGCAGACACGCAACTTATAGCATCACTTTCAATGGCTATAAAAGATGAATGAGACCAAATTCTATCTCATCTAGATGAGTTCTAGCAAAACTGTTTATTTATTGGTCATGAAAGTAACTACGAATTAGTGTATTGTTTAGTGCATTAGCTGCTCAGTTTAGAGGCATTACACATATTCTTCCGTACATAACACATGTCACGTTCTATGTGATTTTACACTTAATTAGGTTCACATGTCTCTCGGAGGTGCTCATAGGGGTAGAGTGTGCGTGCGTGCGTTCATAAGGGTGAGTGTATGTACGTATGTATTAGCGTCTCTGTCTGTATTGTGTTAAAAAATCAACTTAACCAAAAACTTCATTTAGTTTAATCCTCATTTTGTTAAAGCATAATACATGCGTAATACATGTATTCGTCTACCCAAAGAGATGCATGGTTGCATGCTCATGTATTGATACGTAGAAAAAACAGCCGAATACAACTTTCTTGTTTCCCAATTAAACCTAGGGACCTTGTTCCACCCTTGACTCTTGTCGCCCAAACACAAACTTAAACCTACATTATTGTTACAATCAAAATGCAAAGAACAGCTCATAAAATATTTCTCCGTATCTACTTTCTTATGAATGCACCTTCAAAAACCTAACTCCTGAAAAAAAATACTGACTATTCAATGTATCGACCAGAAAAAACATTATGTAACTCCTTTTTTACATGTTGTGATTCAAAAATTCAAACTGTGATAATTATCCAACTCAGTGGCCAATGAACACAATTTAGCTCAATGGCAAAATGACACATTAAATGCAATTTCTAATTTGCAGTTCGAGTTCAAGCGTAGGTGAATGAAGTAGTTTTTGTACTTTGATTTCGTGCTTGCAGATATTGCGGTCAATCTATAATTCTATATCCCCACAACTTGCCCTTACACCATCTTTTAACAAAGGTCCAAGTACGAAGTCTGCCGATGGAGAAAATAACAGTTTTCTTGAACCAAACAATAATAATACAGCTAAATGAATCAAGCAGATACAATTGTGATCTGTATTTGGGGGTCGGTGTGTGATTCCCCACCTTTAAAATTAGTATAAGATAAATTCTACAATTTTCAAAATGTGGGCACAGAGGCTCGAGCTATCATCTCAACATTCCCTTGTCAGATAAATCAGTTAGTGATAATAGCACTTAGGCATAGAAATAACATAACTGCATCATCCAAAAAAAAAATTGCAAAAATGCATGGATAAAAAATTGGTAAAACTATAGAACGGGCTAGCTAGTCATTAAAAATATGAATGCAATAGTAATGTAACATCATGGAATAACTTACCGCTCAAATATTGATAAGTAAAGACGATGCTGGACCAGAACGAAGTAATAATCTGCTCCCATCATACCTTGTCTTCTCAATTTCCAAGGATTTCTCTGTAATGAAACATATAAAGGTTAAGAACATCAGACAAACTTAGAATCTAAGAAGCATATAAAGGTTAAGAACATCAGACAAAGGTAGAATCTAAGATAACTGGGTTGTCGCGATCGTATGTTGCTTGTTTGGTGCAGAGCTCAGTGCTGGTGCAGAAATCGGTGGTTTGATGTAAATCTCTCGGTGTAGTCGTTCGATAGCTTGATGCACGTTCGCTGGCGCGGAAGTTGACTTGGTATCTGCGTACCAGCTGGTGTTCCAATGTTATAGCTTACGTTACGTAGATGTCGACGTATCATGCATGGCGTGGTCGCTCGTGTGCTTGCATGCTGATGAGATCCACCTTGCCGGCTTGGAGTAGCACACGACGTATGCCGGCTGCATGCAAACGCAATGATTCTGCTGGTTTCACGTGTCTTGTAGGCCACGCATGCATGTGGCATGACTGAGCCGCTGAGGGTCGCTTGCCTAGCCGTTGGTCGCCAGGTGTCGTCTGGATCGAAGTCGGCTGAAGTCGCGCGCCCGCGTCGGAGTTTTCACTCGTCGGAGATTCGCGTCATTGAGAGATCCGTGTATTTGTACAAGAAGGAAATCTACGCGGGAGCTACACCCTCCTGTGATCGAACGTGCGCGTGTCCTTCGAGAGTGGGTGCATGGGTTGATGGCGCTGCAGGCGCGTGGCTATGGAGCTGGAGAGGCGCCGGAGTTGTTGATGAGTCGCCCAACCGCCCGGGACGTCGTCGTTCGTTAGTGTGCTTCGGCAAAACTTGTGTTGATGCAGATTGATCAAGTCTTCTGCTCGGAGGAGATGGCGTGTGCTGGTGGATCCGATCTTGAAGCCCGCCGCATGCAGCAGTGCCGACCATCTCTCCTCTATTAGCAAAACATCAGCCAGATAAATTAGCACGTGGCCAGTGGCCTAGCTCATGATGCTGCTGGTCGGGGTGGAGAGAGGAGAAGAGGATGGTGCTCCAGATCGGGAATGAGAGGGGCCCGGAAGTGGCGCGCCGGCCTCGTCTGATTGGTCGGGAGCGGTACTATCGGCAGAGACATCAGCGACTTGGGGGAAGTTGGCGTCACCGGCGGTGGCGAGCAGCTAGAGAGTGGCGACGACTGTCAATTCTCCTGGGCCAAAAAAAGGATGGAGGCGAGGGGACGGATGAACGGGTGGGCGGGCATCTGACTTGTGTTTTTTTTATGTATATATATTCACGTAAAGTTGTGTGGCTTAGAGTCCTGGTAGGGTTGGTTTTGGTTGGAGCGTGGGCCGGCAGGGCGCGACGGACGACGGACTAATAACGTAAATAAAAAACCTTTCTCCTTTTAAATCTCAGCCGTCGATCTTTGTGTTCAATCAACACAAAATCAACGAATATAAAGAGATGACGGATGGAGAATTATGAAAGGCTCCGTCCTTTATTATTAGGTAAAGATAAAGTTGAAGACTGCACAAATTAACAGCTTGCACACTCACAACTTTTCAGCCGTTGCCTTTTGTACATCATGATTCAGAACTCCTACCCCGATAGAAAGAATTACAAAAACTGAAGCAACATGCAAGAACGTCTATTCTGCTTCCCCTTAATAAAATCTCCGAGCACATTTTTTTACAAATAGCATTAGCAAGAACCGTAGTAATTACAAGCAACAACAGATGGATGCTTTACAAATAGCATTCACAGATGGATGCTTTACAAATAGCATTATTAAGAACTGTAGTAATGACAAACAAGAACACCAATGTTCAGAAACTCAGAAGTTTGGCACTGGGCAAAAATGATAACAAGCAGCCCGATTAAAAATGCATCAATGTACAAAAATTTGAGACACAACAATGTTATCAGTGGCTGTCTAACATGAACAACCAAATTTGAGACACTAACATGCTTCCATGTAGAAAAATTGCTCACTCAGCAATCATTCATCAATTTTACAATCATACGCATCTGAGACAGAACCACAAAATAACAACAAAATAAATTTCTTCACTATACATCTTTACACACTACAATCATCTAAATTGTATCACACATCACTTCAACATATCACAGATCATTGTCCAAAATAATGTTCACTGTCAAATTCTATCACAGCTCACTACCACATATCAAAGATAAAAAATTGGATCACTCAATAGAGATCGAACCTTTGGCATTCGCTGGACAGAGGCAACTTGCGGGCAGGACAGAGGAGTGGCGACCTGGACGTCGGAGGTGAGGGCGACAGTTGAGGGCTCGGTGGCGGAGAGAGGGCCGGAGGTGGTGAGGGCAGAGCAGACGGGGAACTACAGCAGGTGACCGGAGTTCGGCATCGCCAGGGGGAGGGGGCCGTCGGCTGGCCGTGGGGCGTCTTGTCGGCGAACAACAGCAGGTAGTGTCGTGGTTCTAAGTCTGACAGTAGAATAGGGGGTACGTATGAGGAGGCAAGATCCTAGCTACGATGAGGTTGTGCACGCAAGATTTACGAGTTCAGGCCCTTCTCGGAGGAAGTAACAACCCTACGTCTCGGTGCCCGGAGGCTCGGTCGATTGGATAATGCGTGAAGTTACAGGGGGTGCGAACCCTTGTGCCAGTGGAGGGGGGTGGCTTATATAGAGTGCGCCAGGACCCCAGCCGTCCCACGTTACAAGGGGTTCAATGTCCACAAAGACAAGACGTTACTGATAACGCCAGCAATAAAGGCAAATAAATGATCATTAAGACTACGGAGTGAACGCCTGACCATTGCCATCCTGAGTGACCTTAGATCTTCTGTCTTCCGAGTGGTTTCTGATGTGGCCGAGTGAGTACACCCCGGTCGAATGGAATTGGGTTATCCGAGTGAACTGTTGGTCGAGTGGGTTGCACCCTGTGGTGATTTCAGTCGGTAGATGATGCTATCCTTTGAATGTCCTTGGCCTTAGAGCAGTGTCCTCGGGGAAGGGTATCTAGGTCAGGCCTATTACCCTACCCTAGGTACATGTCTTCGTCATTAGCCCCCGAATGGATTTGGGTCCGAGTGGAGAAGGGGTTGAAGATGGTTCCGACCCGATTTATATGCTTCAGAGGCATTTTAACCGGGCCGGTGATCTTTGTAAAAACTTCAACTTCATTTTCAGTCGCCTGGGTCCATTCAGAGGTTGTCGAGTGAATTTTGCTGATAAGCTCTGAGTGTTGGTATGGTATAAAATCCTCAGCGCGATTCGTCACACTGCCGCTCCCGGATCTCACGGGATTCGAAATTTGGAGAAGCGCCCGGGACGGAGAGTACCGCAGTAAACGGAGCAGATTAGGCAGGGACGCCTCGATTCTCATGTCACCTTTTTCGCCACGTATCCAGCGCGCGACTGTTGCGGGATTTGACTGGATTGCCTGGGCCCATGAGCCAGCCACTCGGGAGCAGGCCCATATAAGGCGTCGGGGCCGATGAGTCTGGCACTGTGCTCCCCATCCCCTTCTTCTTCTCCTGTTTCACCACCACATTCGCCGCCACCTTCGACGCCGCCGCCCCGTCCGAGCGCAGCCTGCCGCGATGGGGAAGGAGAAGACGGCGGCCCTGGAGCGTGCGAAGAAAGCGACGGCGGCAGCGAAGGGCAAGAAGACGAGTCTGGGTGGATCGCCGTCGAGATCCGGCCTGCCGCCCGGCTGGATCCAGGGCGACTGGATTCGATCCACGATTCAGCAAGAGGATCTGGAGGATCTGGTCGAGGGGGGCTTGATCGCTCATGGATCCTGGAGGCTGCCAGGTGATGAGAACGAGCCGCAGCCGCAGGAGGGTGAGTGCGTCCTCCTCGCGACCCACGTCGACCGTGGTTTTTCTCTGCCCCTCATCCTTTTTTCCGAGGTTTTCTGAACTTTTTCGGGACCCAACTTCATCACTTTTCCCCGAACACCATCACATACCTCGCTGCGTTTGTCTCCATGTGTGAGAATTTCCTGGGTTGTCGACCACATTGGGGTCTCTTCAAACACATCTTTACTTGCCGCTCACAGTCTGTGAAAAAGGCCAATCCGAGTGATGAGAGGACGCACGTGATCCAGATGTGCGGAGGTCTAGGGATCCAGATGAGAGGTAAAAGCACTTTTCCACCTATGACTCTTCCCGATTCAGTCAGAGGGTGGCAGTCGACCTGGTTTTATTGTAAGGACAAACCAACTCCTGGTCAGTCGACTGGCCTTCCCCCCTTCACCATGGGGCGAATTGGGAAGCCCTCTCCCTTGAAAGTGACTCCAGCAGAAAAGGCGGAGGTGACTATGTTGGTTGAACGTGTAATCCAACTTGTCCGCGATGGTGTGACCGGCATGGATTTGCTAGAGGTGTTTCTCACTCGCCACATCCAGCCACTCCAGGCCCGCGATCATCCTATGTGGATGTACTCGGGCGCCGATGATTCTGCTCGGATCCACCCGGAGGAAGTTGCCGAGGAGACTGTGGCGCAGTGGCTGCAGGGCATTACTGGAAACAAAGACAACCCCAGGGGGTCCAGGAGAATTCCGCCACTCGGCGCTGATAACGAACCAGACAAGGTCTGACCTTCGATGCCGAGTGACTTTTACTCTAATTTGTAAACTGTCTTTGGAACCGACTGATGCTTGTTCAATTCTTTGCTTCGCAGATATATACTGAGATGTACTCGATGCCCAACGGGGAGCAGATCCAGGAAGGAGAAGAGAGCGGAGGCGACAGCGGCGACTGGAACTCTGATGGCGAGAGTGATGAAGAGCACAAAAACTCGAGCAGTGGTGAGGAGGTCGATTCTCCACCTCGCGCGGAAAAGCGTTCCAAGCATAAGCACGACCCAGCAAGTATCCGGGGTAAGGTGGCAGCACCGACTGGACAGACTTCGAAGCGCACTCGGACATCTTCTCCGGTGCCGACTGAGAAGGCTCTGAAGCAGCTCAAGACCGCGCCGTCAAAGCCACGGAAGTTTTTGCCCAAGATCAAGGTTGACGTTCCCGTTGCCTCTGCGTAAGTGTTTCGTTTTCACCCTTTGTTCCAAGAATCTTATATCAGTTGTCGACCCATTCACTTGCTTGACCGAGTGAACCTTGAGATTTGCAGCGCTGCTAACTCCGGGACTTCTGCTTACCAAGATGATGGTGACGAGGAGATGGAGGACGCGGTCACATCCAAAGCGGGTATGACCCCTGTTATCTCGTCTTTTCTTTGCTAGCCGATTCTACAGTCGACTAAACTCTTGTGGTCAATTCTTTTGTAGCTCCGCAAAATGTTATTGAACTTCAAGACGATGATGAAGATGAGCCACAGAAGCTCGTGGGTAGGAGGAGCAGGACCTCGGTCAAGAAGGTACCAGCTAGCAAGACGCCTCAGTCGACGCCGGCGACGGAACCAGCTATCCAGCAATCCGGGGACTTCAACCGTGCCTCCGTTACTTTTGCGAATCCCTTGTCGAGTGGTCGTCCTTCATCGTCGACTGTGCCGGCCCTTGCTTCATCTGTGCAACTTCATGCCTCAAGCTCTCGAGCTACTGCAACTGATACACCGACTCCACTTCCCACCGCCCATCACGTCCCAGAAGACCAAGTGAGTGCTGCCAAGGAGGCTATACGCCAGGCAGGCATTATGATGGAGTAGACGAAAGTGGTGCGTGAAGCCAGTCAAGCTGCCTATGATGCCAGCTCAGCACTTCAGGCCAATGTCCAGGTTAGCTTACTTTCGACTGAACTCCATCTTGACGCTTGTTTTGTTAGGATATGATATTTAGAAACTGCTGCTTTATACGCAAGACGTCCGTGGATGAGCGTTTTGGAACCTTAATTGCACACCCATTGTCAGTCAGTACACCCCCTGGGTGTTTTAATTTCTGTTGAGTTGTTTTTCCACTTGAGTCGACTAGGTTGTGCTGATTGAATCTATGAACCAGTGGGGGCACGCTGAGTGCACCCACTGGGTGTAGTCCCCGAGACCGCCGTCGAATGTTTGATTCGGCGGGGGTCTTTGAACAGAGCTTTTCCACTTGGTCTGGGCAGATCATGCCGAGTGGAACCTTTACCAGTGGGGCACGCTGAGTGCACCCACTGGGTGTAGTCCCCGAGACCGTAGTCGACTGCGGGCAGTCGGCTATGGTCTGAGTTTTTCCACTCAGTCTGGGCAGATCATGCTGAGTGGAACCTTTACCAGCGGGGGCACGCTGAGTGCACCCACTGGGTGTAGTCCCCGAGACCGTAGTCGACTGCGGGCAGTCGGCTATGGTCTGAGTTTTTTTTTTGACTGCACGGACCAAGCCGATTGAAAAAGTCGGACCAGTGTGGGCACGCTGAGTGCACCCACTGGGTGTAGTCCCCGAGACTATTGGCGAATGTTTGATTCGGCAGTAGTCTTAGAACTATTTGAACTTGCTACTTTATTGCTCGGGAGCAACCAATCTTTGTATCTGCCGACTGACTATCTTCTGAACACAGAAATCTTGTGATCTTGGAGCCCGGTTCGCTGACTTGGAGCAGAAGCAAATCCAGCTCAATCTTGACCTGGAGTTGGCTCAAAACAACTTGCAGAAGGCTAAGGATGACGCTGCTGGTAAGGAAAGCTTGTCGACCGATTCTCTTGCCATCTTTTCTCCTCCTTTTTCTGATTCGAATGTTATTCTTTCTAGAAACAATGAGACAGGCTTTGGAGAAGAAGGACCTTGACCTTGCGGCTGCGAAGAAAACCGCCGAAGACAAAACGAGGCTTGCCGACCAAAAGATGGCCTCAGTCGGAAAGCTGGAGGAAGATAATACCAAGCTGAAGGCTGCTCTTGACGAAGCCAACAAAGAGGTGACTCGTCTGAAGAAGGACAAACGGACCCTGACCGACAAAGTAGAAGACATCACCCGCAGTAAGCTTCTGAACGTCGTGTACACACACAGGGCGTTTCATTCGGAGGATTGCACCAACTTTCTCTGGGTTTGCATCGATCCCACGTTCGGAAACGAGGAAACCGAGTAACTTTCCACCTGGAACTCCGAGCTTGATATCATATCTTCTCAAATTGGCAAAGGTTTCGGCAAGGTCAGTCAGCAGGTCGGAACCTTTGCGCGACTTAACCACGATGTCATCCATGTATGCTTCCACATTCCGAATGATTTGAGCTAGCAGACACTTCTGTATCATGCGCTTGAATGTGGCACCAGCATTCTTGAGACCAAAGGGCATGGTGATGTAGCAAAAGCACCCTATGGGGTGATAAAAGCTGTTTTTATTTCATCAGGTCCATACAGTCGGATCTGATGGTACCCGGAATATGCATCCAGGAAGGACAATCGCTCATATCCCGCAGTTGAGTCGACTATCTGATCGATGCGGGGGAGAGGAAAATGATCTTTTGGGCAGGCCCGATTGATATGCTTGAAATCAATGCACATACGGAGTGAATCGTCCTTCTTGGGAACCATGACAACATTGGCGAGCCACTCGGAGTGGTAAATTTCGCGGATGAACTCAGCTGCCAAAAGCCGAGCAACCACTTCGCCGATTGCCTTTCTCTTCTCCGCAGCGGACCGACGGAGATGCTCTTTCACGGGTTTTGCCTTTGGATCGACTCGCAAACGGTGCTCAGCCAGTCCCCTGGGTACACCCGGCATGTCAGACGGCTTCCATGCGAAGATGTCCTAGTTCTCACGGAGGAACTGGATGAGTGCTTCTTCCTATTTCCTGTCGAGTGTTGTTGAGATATGAGTCGGAGCAGCACTGGGATCAGTCGGGTGAATGTGAACAGGCTTTGTTTCACAGGACGACTGAAATGCAGACTCTGAAGCGGCTCCTTAGCACGCAACAAATCACTCGGATCTGCAGTCTTCTTATATTCTTCCATTTCTATCGCTGCAATCTGTTCATCAGAAGGAAAGTGGGGGCGCTGGTAGGGGAAGTGGGCTCTAGGGTTTGGGGCTAGGGTTGGTGGCTAGCTCTTAAGGGGAAGGGGAGGCACAGTTGGTGTGGGAGGGGGGGGGGGGGGGGCTCGACCGACATCAGCCGCGGGGAGGGAGGTGCACGCCTCCGGTGCCTCCCCATGAAGAAGACAAAAAGGGGTGACCAGGTGGGCTTTGCCCGCGCGCTAGGTGAGAAGGAAGAGGCCGGGCCTTGGGGGAGAGGGAAAGGTGGGGTGAGGTGCATTTCTGGGTAGAAAATGGGATGTTTGCTATTTTCTTTTACAGAAAATATGATAGGAGGGTTTAAGAAAATATTTGGAGGACCAATTCAAATCCAAATGAGCTACAATTTTAACTGTGGCCTATCTAAAATATAATAAGGCCACAAAAATTAAATTAGGCCATTTGGTTAGGGTTTAGTATTTATTTGGAAAATAGAGGAGGAAAAGGCACAATTGGGATTTGAACTAGGGGTAGGGGTTTGGCTTGTGCTAAAATTGTGAGAAAATTTGGGTAGCTCCCAAATATCACAAAAAGAATGTGTGCAAGGTTTGAGGGTGAGTCTTGGGGCAGAACATCGAAAGGGAGAAGGGTTTACTTATTCACCATGATGATGCTGATGCAATGCTGATGATGCAAAAATAAAATATCCAAATTAATTATTTAATTAATGCGATATGATGCTGATGCAATGTTGATGATGCAAAAATAAAATAACAATCAATTTCTATTTTGGTGGAAACCCCAGGCTGTTACATGCTCTTAGTAACAGGATCTATTCCAATGCCAGATGCCTGTCGGTTCAATGTCATTGTAGCCATTTTTTAGTGCCTCCTAGGGGTGGGCACTGTTAAATCGAAAACCAAAAAACTGAATCGAACTGAACCATATTAACCAATTTTTTCGTTAATTCGGTGGTTGAACTTTCGGTTCAGTTTGAAATTTTAAGGTTGTTCGGTGTTTGGTTTGTATTAGGTTTTCGGTGCCCAGAAACCAAAGAAATCAGTATGTACGATACCCCATGTAATACCTTTTTTCTGACGGAAACCGTTTGTGGCCGGCCCACCGGTGGAAGCTAGCGCCGGCCGTGATTGCGTCGCCCGATCTAATGTAATCCATTGGTGTGTGGCCGGATTTTCGAGACACAGAATCCCAGAAATTACCCCTCATGTCATCACTAGCCCCAAGATTATTGTTACTTGTGGACACGTCCTTGATACAGATTACCAAGCAATTACAAGAATTGAATACAAGACCGTAAAACTCTAATGATAGAACAATGATTTCTAACAGTGGATGGCGGAAGCAGATAGCGGATCTCCAACTCTGGTCGGGGCTCCATCCCCACAGGAATGGCTGACCGGAATAACTCCTATCTCACATGGCTGCTATGTTAGGCTCCTAGTCCGCATGGGGGTCATCGTAGCACTCTTTGTTGAAATCCTGACCTAGCCAAGTAAATAGCCAGGGACAAGCCAGTGAGTACATTTGAATGTACTCGCAAACATCATGAACAAAAGATACAATAAAATCAGGTAGTGTGCATGCAATTAACTTTCAAGCAGGTTCAAATATTAAAATGACTTGGCAGGCAATCGGTCCAAACATGCAACTAATTTAACCAAGATGCATGATTTAAGGTAAATTACTATTTGTATAGGAAGTAAAGGTTAGTCAACCAGTATCAACAAGGTATAAGTAATCATTATTGTCACACCAAATATAAAATCGGGTCTCAGGAGGTAGAACAATCCCGAAGGAACCCAAGAGAAAGAGATGAAAGAAGGCCACAGTTGGGTGTCTTCGCGACGCCACTCAAAGGGCTTTAATCCAACTAAAATCAAAGGCAGGGTGGGTTCTAGGAGGTAGGACCATCCCGAGAATCCTAAAAGAAAAATAACAAACATACCAGTCGGGTGTCTGTTGCGACGCCTTGAAAGGTCTTGAAAATGAATGTCACAGTCGGGCGTCTGAGCGACACCTCATAGAGGGCTTATATATAAGGAAAGTAAAGCATGCAAGTATCAAGCAGGGTATAATGAGTATCCAGGAGGTAGGACCTTCCCAGGAGATACTCAATAATACATATAAGATAAAGGGTTAGTTCGTAACAGCAATGATAATAATTTTTAGGATAGTATCAATAAGAATAACAATATCTGATTCTTCATTTAGTTATTTCCGCCGAAGACCGATACTTGACCCTTCCCAACTAAAGTCCTTGACCATGGACACGGCTATTCGAATAGGTTTTACTCTACAGAGGTTGTACTCTTTACCCATATGTAAAGGATTTCTTTAGCCAGCATCGAAATGTTGGCGAGTTCCAATTATGGCCTTTGGGATGCCAACACACCTGACCAACACACACCAGCGTTAATTTCTCCGAGCCAGGAATCACCCAAAGCATCGGACAAAATAAAACCTTAAGTCGGGGAGGCTCCAACCTCGAGTAGCATGGGCAGACGACTGTATTTATAATGCGCGCAACTAGGGGTGCCCCCCTCTTCGGCTTCTCACTGAAACACCCATGCCCCCTCCGACCAAGTGGCACGCATTACCCACTGATCAGTTGGCACCTCCACGTTGGTCCCTCTGTGTAGTGTGTGCAGGAAAGGGGTTAACACCTTACTGAACCATACCACCCTTACGGAGGAGCTTGTGGTAGCACGAATCCAGCTTGGGGTTAACGGTACAAGACATAATCTATGGTCGACTCAGGAGGCTTATGTTCCCTGCAGTGGTTAGCACAATATATTTTCTTGTAGTAGCAACACCAAAACAGGGCCAGAGCCCTAGCATGTCCCAACATTTATAAAGATCAAGGCATGGTCACGCTCCGACGTGATCACCCTTCTGTCGGTCACGCGACGACGTCACTTCTTTTGTTCCTGTTCCTGTAAGTTATACCTGACGGGTGTAGGCATGTATAGCATGATGCAATGAACACGTCCACATAAATTTAGGCTTGTTTGAGATCAAACGACAAGCAAGCAACCATACCGACATGACTGACCATCACTTTGCAAATTCTTTCAATATAAACGTAAGCATGCTTGAACTTCTACCTAAGCAATCAACCATGCAATCATCTTATTAGTGGTTCAAGATGCTTGCCTTGAGTACTTAGAAGTGTTGGATATGCCCCACAATTCTTGGAAAGAAATATTTCCCTCCCTTTCCTATTTTCAAAATAATGCAATTATCACACAAATTCAAAACAGTAGAAAAAGTGTTTCACAAAATTTTGAAATAAATACTAAAATAAACTAGATGAAAAATAAAGGATGACAGAAAAAAATTTCATTTGGAGTTGTGGTTTAAGACTTATACATAGTTCAAAATCTGACTTTTATTAAATTTTAAAAAGAAAACGTTTCTCACGAAATACGCTATGCAGTGGAGGAAATGTACTTTCTAAAACTGTGCTTCCACTTAACGCATCGAGTGTGATCTAAGGGTCACTGACGGTGGGTCCCACCCGGCCCACCTGTCATGTTTGACCGGTTCACCCGCGCGCCTTCTCCTCTGGCCGATGGAGCAAGGGCTCTGGTGACCCGCGCCGGTGAACCGCGGCGCTACTCATGGAGCTGAGCACGTGGGTGTGCTCCCCTTATCGAGGCGACCCAGAGGGCTGCTTCACGACCACCGGAGGTCACCGAGTCGCCGGCGGTGAGCTCCACAGCGGACGGCGGTCGTCGGTGAAAGAGGGATTTCGCCCACAACTGATCCCAAGCAAAATTGAGTGGTCGAGAGGGAGTTGTGGGTGAAGAAAGAGGAGATGGAGTGGCTCTGGGGCGACGAATTCGGCCGAGGCTTGGCCACAGAAATGTCGGCCGGAGGTGAAGATGATGGCGTCCTCCGGCTCAATTGGGTGCTTCAGTTGCTTTCTAGAGGGGAGAGGAATGGTGCTAATCCTCGAGGGCGTATCACATGGGGATTTATAGCGCGGGGAGGGCCGGGCCGCGGGTTCCAGATGATGGCCGAGGTGACGGCCGCCATTGATGGCGAGCGCAGATGTGGTGAGGTCGGTGATGGATGACGGGGCTCAGGTAGTTGGCATTAATGCTCCAGGCGAGCTGGCGGCCTCAGGTTCAAGCCAGGTGGCTCGGGGCGGTGGTGACAGCGGCGTGCGGCGGTCGGTGGTAGCGCTGGCCTGTAGAGGGCGGCACTAGAGGCCGGGGCCAGGTGTGGGGCAGGTGCGGCGCTTGCCCATGAAGCCTCCTAGAGTAGCTCTCACGCGGGGGAGGCAGCAGGGGGGATGGCAGGGCTCGGGTGCCGCTGCGGTGCTCTAGCCTGCAATGCGCGTGCCATGGCCGTGCTTTGGACATGCACGCCAGGTGCTCGACCAAATGCCAGCGTGGTCTAGAGGTGTTTGCTGGAAATAAAACTTGACAGGATGCCTATACTTAGTCTGGTAGGGATTATGGACATGCTGGTTAGGCCAGATGATCAAATCATACATGTAGTTTAGAAGGATCCAAGATTTCTGTCATGCCCGCAAGGTGTTTGACAAAATGCTAAGGTGCTCTAGCATGCTCCATTGGGTTTGAAATTTGGCAGTATGATGCTTCATCGGATGGTGAGATGTGTGGCAGTGTTGGTTTGGCAAAATGAAAAACATGCAAGTGCAAGTTTGAATCAAATTCAGTTCTGATCCAATCCTGGGAAGGATTATTTGGTGAACTTAGGAAATGCTTATGAAGCTGAGCTTCTGGACTTAAGTGTTTATTAGGAGGGACTACAGTATGGAAAAATTTGGGAATTGTTTGAGCAACAGAAAATTGGGTTGTTGTTAAAAGCTAGCATGTGGACCAGAATGAAAACAGGATGGTTTGCTCAAAATTTTCAAATGACCATGCTGGGTTTTTGCACAAAAGTGTACTATAGGACTAAGAGAGTCTCCTAAATATTTGTGGCATTTTTATAAAATTTATTTAAAATAGTTTTAGTTCAACAGAAGCATTTCACAGTTTGGAAATGACATTAAAAGAATTATTTTTGGGGCAAATTTATTATGAAAATATTTCCTACTGATATTTAAGAAGTAATAACAGGGTTGGGCAAAAAATTTAAGACCATCACTATTTTTCCCAAAAATATTCTGTTAAGAGGAAGAAGAAAGCAGGAGATTGGACTTAAAATTATTAAAAGATCCAATTTAATTAACAAAAATTATTTCTGTCAAAGTTTTATTTGCAAAAACCTTTTATTAAAATTTGGGGTGTTACAACGCCTTTCCCCCTTAAGGAAATCTCGTCCTCGAGATTTGATAAGGGTGGAGGGACTAATTGCAGAACACAACAAACAAAATACTCATATGGAAGAATGCAATCATGGTAATAAGTTCATGACATACACCCTAAGAAACAACACAAAGGTCGCATCATGCAATCAGAACTACGCACCGCAACAACCCACTCATGACCGTTTACGGTCCGAAGGTGAGACCTACAGGGTTTTGCGGGTGGGTTGCCGGTGCTGGAGCACATTCTTCTTCTTCCGGAGGAAGGGGAGGAAGCAGACGAAGAACATGCCCTTCCTGAGTTGGCAAGGGTGGTCCGCCAATGGCGATCTGGTGATTCAGGACAGCAAGATAATGGAGATAATCCATTAGTTGCTGGGTCGGACGCTCCTGGGCCATCACATACTGATTGAGATTGGCCAGTGCTGAATCTCTTTCTATACGTTCACTGCGGAACGTAGCTTCTGCTTCGAATGCTGCGCAGCTCGGGAAGTAGCAGTACTTTCTTTCACTGGCACAGGGCACCAAGAATCGAAGGCGGGTAACTGCTTCATAAGCAGCAACCTCGATGGCCATGCCTAAGGTTGGCACAGATTTCTCGATGAAGACAATATACGGAGGGCCTTGGTTTAAATCCGCTGGTGGGATTTGCACAACTGCCAGTACTTCGAGGAATCAGAGGTGATCCTCATCTTGTACAACTCATACTGGGGTGGGTGGATGGAACCAAGGGTATTGCGGGTATAATCCCACAAAACCTTGACATAACTACCGGGGTTTGCCTTGGGAATTCTTGGGTAGGCTTCTGAGTGAGACATGGAGTTGTTGGATTATGCTAGCGGAGGGAATGATCGATGGTTGCTGGTGCTGGGTATGAGAGTGGCTCTTATATAGCTGGGATAGAAAACATGATGCGGCATCGATACAACTTGGGTCGGACCTCGATCCTGAAAAGAGAATTGATGTTTCACTGTAGTGGTCGGTTAGGTTTGAGTGGTAATGGCAGCTATGGTGTGGAGGTCTTGAAACCTATTTCGCGGACAAGCATGCCAAGCAAAAAATCTTGTAAAATCAAGTAACACAATCAAAATGGTAGCACACAAGCATTCCAACAATCGCACAGCGAGCGGGCTACTATGGTTCCAGGGTATAGGAAACAGAGAGAAACAACAAGGCCACCACGGTTCGGCAACTACTCTAGTGGACGCAGTCCACCTCGTTAACATCCAGCCGGGGATGCCTAGCAGATGTCGGAGCTTCTCCATTTGCTTCGGCCTCAGAGCTGGCTAGGGTAGGAGCGGGAGTCACGGGTCTGCGGTAACGACGGTGTCTATCACGAGATGTCGTAGCCACAGTCCCATTGGAGTAGGTTTCCAATAGGCGACGAAGTTCCTCTAGGTGAACGAATGCATTGCCCGGCTGGGCAATGGGGATAGACCTGGGAGGCTCAACAGGTCTCCCAAGTAGCACTATTGGAGTGTCGGTGGCAGGTGCAGCATCACTTCTCGCAGGGGTGAGGAGGGCAAGTGTCCTGCGAGTTGCAATCGGATCATTAATGACCTGACCAAAGAGTGCCTCTTGCGCTCTCAGATAGCGCACCAGATGCACTAGAGCATGATCCGACTCCTGGTCTCCGTTGGCGACTTGGGTCAGGCTACCATATCCATCACGACTAGGGTAGTACAAGAAAGGGTGGATGTTAACTCTCGGCAACAGGTGCCGGAGTTGAACTACAACCTCTCGGGCTACAAGCTAGATGGCTTGGGGTTCCTCGGAGGTTGTCCTTCTGGTGAACCGATTGGGGCGTTCCGATGTGGTGCCTCTCCCATAGATGTGCACCGTGGTCCAGAAGTGTCAGATGGCATCACTGGCTGGCTCCCGGTACACAACATACTCCGGGGGCTCCTCTTTGCCAAAGGCACGACGAGTGAGCTTGGCGAGGATGGCTACAAAGTTTCCAAGCTGAACTGCGGTGGTCTCTTTGCAAACGATGGCGCCAGGCATCTTGGTGGTTTGGGGGTGTCAAAGCGAGAATGAAGGATGTGTTGTGCGGAGTTGAGGCATGGCTTCCTTTATAGGCCAGCTGAGTCTTCCATCGCACGCTCGCAGATGGGAAAACTCAGGTGCCTGCCACAGGCAGACGACATATGGGCTAGGTTGATAGGTTGGGCACCGACTGTCAAAAGATGTCGGCTGGCCACCAATTGTGCCATCAGATGGGATGGGCTTGACGGTAGACAGGAAAAGACTTGGATGGTGTGGAAACCTAGTGATAGTGACCAGGCTAAGATAGGATTAGCCAACGGTCAGCCTAGCTCTGATACCAAGGCTGTGGGAGCTGGATTTCCGGGACACAAAATCCCAGAAACAACCCCTCGTGTCATCACCAGTCCCAAGATCATTGTTACTGGTGGACACGTCCTCAATACAGATTACCAAGCAATTACAAGAATTGAATACAAGACCGTAAGGGTCTAATGATACAACAATGATTTCTAACAGCGGATGTAGGAAGCGGATAGCGGATCTCCAACTCTGGTTGGGGCTCCATTCCCACAGGAACGGCTGACCGGGATAACTCCTATCTCGCGTGGCTGCTATCTCAGGCTCCTAGTCCGCATGGGGGGGTCGTCGTAGCACTCTTCGTTGTAATCCTGACCTGGCCAAGTAAATAGCCAGGGACAAGCCAGTGAGTACGTTTGAATGTACTCGCAGACATCATGAACAAAAGATATAATAAAAGCAGGCAGTGCGCATGCAATTAACTTTCAAGCAGGTTCAAATATTAAAATGACATGGCATGCAATCGGTCCAAACATGTTACTAATTTAACGAAGATGCATGATTTAAGGTAATTTACTATTTGTATTGGAAGTAAAGGTCAGTCAACCAGTATCAACAAGGTATAAGTAATCATTATTGTCACACAAAATATAAAATCAGGTCTCAAGAGGTAGAACCGTCCCGAAGGAACCCAAGAGAAAGAGATGAAAGAATGCCATAGTTGCGTGTCTTCGCGACGCCACGCAAAGGTCTTTAATCCAAATAAAATGAAAGGCAAGGTGGGTTCTAGGAGGTAGGACCGTCCCAAGAATCCCAAAAGAAAAATAACAAACATGCCAGTCGGCATGCCAGTCGGGTGTCTGTTGCAACGCCTCGAAAGGTCTTGAAAATGAATGCCACAGTCGGGCGTCTGAGCGACACCTCATAAAGGGCTTATATATAAGGAAAGTAAAGCATGCAAGTATCAAGCAGGGTATAATGATTATCCAGGAGGTAGGACCTTCCCAGGAGATACTCAACAATACAATAAGATAAAGGGTTAGTCCATAACAGCAAAGATAATAATTTTCAGGATAGCTTCAATAAGAATAACGATAACCAATTCCTCATTTAGTTATTTCCTCCGAAGACCGACACTAAGACCGACACTTGACCCTTCCCAACTGGCGTCCTTGACCGTGGACACGGCTATTCGAATAGATTTAACTCGGCGGAGATTGTAGTCTTTACCCACATGTAAAGGATTTCTTTATCCAGCATCAAAATGTTGGCGAGTTCCAATTATGGCCTTTGGGATGCCAACACACCTGACCAACACACACCAGCGTTAATTTCTCTGAGCAAGGAATCACCCAAAGCATCGGACAAAATAAAACCTTAAGTCGGGGAGGCTACAACCTCGAGTAGCATGGGCAGACGATCGTATTTATAATGCACGCAACTAGGGGTGCCCCCCTCTTCGGCTTCTCACCGAAACACCGATGCCCCCTCCGACCAAGTGGCAGGCATTACCCACTGATTAGTTGGCACCTCCACATTGGTCTCTCTGTGTAGTGTGTGCAGGAAAGGGGTTAACAACTTACTGAGCCATACCTCCCTTACGAAGGGACTTGTGGTAGCATGAATCCAGCTTGGGGTTAACGATAAAAGACACGATGTATGGTCGACTCAGGAGGCTTATGTCCCCTGCAGTGATTAGCACAATATATTTTCTCGTAGTAGCAACACCAAAACAGGGCCACAGCCCTAGCATGTCCCAACATGCATAAAGATCAAGGCATGATCACGCTCCGACGTGATCACCCTTCTGCCGGTCACGCGACAACGTGACTTCTTTGTTCCTGTTCCTGCAAGTTATACCTGATGGGCGTAGGCATGTATAGCATGATGCAATGAACACGTCCACATAAATTTAGGCTTGTTTGAGATCAAACGACAAGAAAGCAACCATACTGACATGAGTGACCATCACTTTGCAAGTTCTTTCAATGTAAACATAAGCATGCTCGAACTTCTAGCTAAGCAATCAACAATGCAATCATCATATCAGTGGTTCAAGATGCTTGCCTTGAGTACTTAGAAGTGTTGGATATGCCCCACAATTCATGGAAAGAAATATTTCCCTCCCTTTCCTATTTTCAAAATCATGCAATTATCACACAAATTCAAAACAGTACAAAAAAGTGTTTCACAAATTTTTGAAATAAATACAAAAATAAACTAGTTGAAAAATAAAGGATGACAGAAAAAGAATCAATTCATTTGGAGTTGTGGTTTAAGAGTTATACACGGTCAAAGTTGGGTCAAAATCCGACTTTTGTTAAATTTTAAAAAGAAAACGTTTCTGATGAAATACGCTATGCAATGGAGGAAACATACTTTCTAGAAAGGCGCTTCCAGTTAATGCTTCGAGTGTGACCTATGGGTCACTGACGGTGGGTCCCACCGGGCCCGCCTGTCATGTTTGACCGGTCCACCCGCGCGCCTTCTCCTCTGGCCGAACGGAGCAAGGGCTCCGGCGACCCGCGCCGGCGACCGGCGGCGCTACTCGTGGAGCTGAGCACGTGGGCGTGCTCCCCTCATCGAGGCAAAACCGGTGAGCTGCGTCTCAACCACCGGCGGTCACCGAGTCGCCGGCGGTGAGCTCCGCAGGGGACGGCGGCTGTCGGTGAAAGAGAGATTTCGCCCACGACTGACCCCGAGCAAAATTGAGTGTGGGAATGGATTTGTGGGTTCGAGAGGGTGTTGTGTGTGAAGAGAGTGGAGATGGAGTGGCTCTGGGGCGACGAATTTGGCCGAGGCTTGGCCACGGCAATGGCGGCTGAAGGTTAAGAAGATGGCGCCCTCCGGCTCAATTGGGTCCTCTGGTTGCTTTCTAGAGGGGAGAGGAATGGTGCTGATCCTCGAGGGCGTATCGGACGGGGTTTAATAGTGCGGGGAGGGTCGATCCGCGGGTTCCAGAAGATGGCTGAGGTGACGGCCGCCATTGATGGCGAGCGCAAACGTGGCGAGGTCGGTGATGGATTGCGGGGCTGAGGTAGTTGGCATTAAAGCTCCAGGTGAGTTGGCGGCCTCTGGTTCGAGCCAGGTGGCTCAGGCGGTGGTGACAGTGACGTGTGGCGGTCGGTGGCGGTGCTGGCCGGTGGAGGGCGGCGCTAGAGGCCGGGGCCAGTTGCGGGAAAGGTGCGGCGCTTGCCCATGAAGCCTCCTGGAGTAGCTCTCGTGCGGGGGAGGCAGCAGGGGGGATGGCAAGGCTCGCGTGCCGGTGCGGTGCTCTGGCCGGCAATGCGGGCCCCCTGGCCGCGCTCTGGACATGCACGCCAGGTGCTCGACCAAATGCCAGCGTGGTCTAGAGGTGTTTGCTGGAAATGAAACTTGACAGGATGCCTATAATTAGTCTGGTAGGGATTATGGACATGCTTGTTAGGCCAGATGATCAAGTCATACATGTAGTTTAGAAGGATCCAAGACTTCTGTCATGCCCAGAAGGTGTTTGACAAAATGCTAAGGTGCTCTAGGATGCTCCATTGGGTTTGAAATTTGGCAGTATGATGCCTCATTGGATGGGCAGATGTGTGGTAGTGTTGGTTTGGCAAAATGAAAAACTGGCAAGTGCAAGTTTGAATGAAATTCAGTTCTGATCCAATCCTGGGAGGGATTATTTGGTGAACTTAGGAGACGCAAATGAAGTTGAGCTTCTGGACTTAAGGGTTTATTAGGAGGGACTACAGTATGGAAAAATTTGGGAATTGTTTGAGCAACAGAAAATTGGGTTGTAGTTAAAAGCTAGCATCTGGACCAGAATGAAAAGAGGATGGTTTGCTCAAAATTTTCAAATGACCTTGCTGGGTTTTTGCACAAAAGTGGACTATAGGCCTAAGAGAGTCTCCTAAATTTTGTGTCATTTTTATAAAATTTATTTAAAATAGTTTTAGTTTAACAGAGGCATTTCTGAGTTTGAAAATGACATTAAAAGAATTATTTTTGGGGCAAATTTATTATGAAAATATTTCCTACTGATATTTAAGAAGTAATAAGAGGGTTGGGCAAAAAATTTAAGACCATCACTATTTTTTCCAAAAACCTTCTGTAAAGAGGAAGAAGAAAGCAGGAGATTGGATTTATAATTATTAAAAGATCCAATTTAATTAACAAAAATTATTTCTGTCAAAGTTGTATTTGCAAATACCTTTTATTAAAATTGGACGACGATAACTGCCACACGTGTGGCATCCAGGGGGTCTGCCCACACATTTTGTGTGGTGTCTAAGAGGATCAGGCGTGTGGGCAAAACAAGTAATGCCCACACGCCTCTTTTTTTCCTCGCGGTTCCTCTCACATTCCTACGTGTGGGCAAAATAGATAACACCCACACGCCCGTACGTCAGGCCTCCTATCTCATGGTCCCGCATGCCCCGCGTGACAGTCACCACGCGTCCCGCAGTTGCCATGGTCCGGACCCTCTTCCATGTTCGTTTAACTGCAGTTGCCATGTCGCTGAACTACAGTTGCCATGTCGGACAACTACAGTTGCCATGGTTGCTCAACTGCAGTTGCCATCTCAGGTCAAGTGCCAGATGCCATTTTTGGACAACTGCAGTTGTTGCCATGTATGGTCTGGTTTACTATAGTTGCCATGATTTGAAAACTTTAGAGGTTGCCACCAACTAACACTAGGCAGTTGCCATGTATGGTCTGGTTTACTACAGTTGCCATGATTTGAAAACTTTAGGAGTTGTCACCTACTAACACTAGGCAATTGCCGTGTAGCGCTACAAAAAGACATGGCAAAAATAACATGTTCGGGTAAAGAGAGAGTTGCCATCTGCTTACAAGCACACTAGGGCAGTTGCCATGTACCCTACAAAACACATGGCAACTGACATGTTCGGGTAAAAGAGAGAGTTGACATCTGCTTACAAGCACACTAGGGCAGTTGCCAAGTACCCTGCAAAACACATGGCAACTGGCAACTTTGGGTGTGGGAGAGGAGACGGGCGTGTGGGCGAACTAATAAATGCCCACACACCAGCCCCTGTGCATGAGTGAAAACTGACGTGTGGGCGAACTGCTAAACGCCTACACACTGGTTCTTCCGTGTGGTGAAAACGGACATGTGGGCGACCGGATGAATGCCCACACACCAGCCCAGTCCTACGTGGCACCACAACCATGCCAAGATTCGTGCAACCACAAATAGACGTGGATCCACGCGTGTGGGCGAGATGCAAACGCCCACACGTGTGGGCGTTAGTATTTTCGTTAAAATTTGGGGTGTCCTCGTGTAGCTTTCAGGCAACACAGCCACGGGCAAGCTGGGGCCCACCCCACCGCGCGTCGTCCTTCCCTTATCTCCTCACCTGAATCAGCCTCGCACTGCGCTGCAGCTTGCCGCAACCTCCATAGCCCATGTTCAGCTCACGCAGCGTCTTCCCGGTGTTGGCTGCCAGCAACAGGCTCCACTCACGGCCTGTTCCCCACGCGCGGCCGCCTCCAATCACCCGCACGTGGAACTGCGCCAGCGATGAGAGAAGCTACGCCATGACCCGACGCCGGCATACGCAAACTGCTGGTGCGCCGTGCTGCGACCACCTTCTCCGGGAGCTGCAACCATCTGTCTGATGTGCTGGAACCAGCACCAGCGAATGCTGGAACGGGCGTCCGGGGGTGCTGGAACCGGCGGCCGGTGTGCCATGCTACGACCGCCTGCATGGGGGGAAGCTGCAACCTCGCGTCCGACGTGCTGGAACCAGCACCGGCGAATGTTGGACTGGTGGGGACAAACAATGGGACCGTCGCCATTAATGTTGCAACCGAAGGCACAAAAGTTGGAACCGGCGTTGATAAACGCCACCACCTGCGAATAAAAAGCTGGAAACGGAAATCACAATGCCACTACCGACAGAGATTTTGCTTCGACCAGCGACAAAAAATGCTGGAACCGTCGTTGAGAATGCTGCAACTGGTGAAATCAAACAAGGGCACATCAGGAGCACGGCGGTGCTGCAAATCCTCGGTGGCGACCGCCAGCGAATCAAAAAAAGCTGCAAATCCTGGCGTGCTGCTGTGGCGACAACTAACCTGGGAATCAAAAAACCTGCAATCGTTTGCTCCGAGCGGCTAGCCGTCCAGCAACGGCGACAACACTCGCGCCAGAGCCACGAGCCTATTTTTGCTGCAACCACTGGCGAACATGTTACATCCGAGGACAGGGGCTACGCTGGACGTGAGCGAGAGGGCGGGCCGGCGAGCCAGGGTGCAGCGTGGTGGTTGGAGCATGGCGTGGGGGGCAGGCCGGCGAGGTAGGGAGGTGGGTGGAGCACGGCGAGCTCAGTGCCGATGCGCCGGGAAGAGTCGTATCCGTGTGACCGAGGGAAAAGGAAGTTCTAATCTAACGGTTATACTCGACCTAATCGGAAGGTTGCACGGCGACCGGCCGAAACTTGGGCCGGGCGACCGGCGCCTAGTACCGGCGTTTTCCGAAACTACAATAGTGTCCATTTGGCGATCGGCCGAACTACTAGTAATCGCCCCACCACCCTCCCACTTCCCACGTAGGTAAACAACCGTCAACCGCCACTCCATCAGGTAAATCAGGCGGCGTCCTCTCCTGTCTCTGCCGAACAACTCAACATGCGGCCGACTCCGGCGAGCTAGCAATCACCGGCAAATCCTTGTTGGTTGCAGCGGACGTCCAGCCAGCCGCTAGATTACAAGTATTTCGACAACTCCTCTGAGTTTCTAATCTCTCAAACTAACTAGTATAGTCCCACGATAACCCCATGCGATGGCTGCATGCATCGTCTAGATGCAGAGGCCGGGGGTACATCCTTCTTTAAAAAAAAAAGTAACCCCATGCTTTTTTTAAAGATTTACGTAATCCTGTGCTAACCTGACTAATTGAAGCTGCATAGATTATTTTACCATTGTTTGCATGCACGTAGTCAATTGTATTCTTCTAGCAAGTAGTTATAAGATTGGGAGTACCTAGAACTCATCTAGATGAGATATAATATGGTCTCATTCACGTGAAAAGCAAGAACAGATACAAGCCACGTCAGCACACACGCAACTTATAGCATCACATTCAATGGCTATAAAAGATGAATGAGACCAAATTCTATCTCATCTAGATGAGTTCTAGCAAAACTGTTTATTTATTGGTCATGAAAGTAACTACGAATTAGTGTATTGTTTAGTGCATTAGCTGCTCAGTTTAGAGGCATTACACATATTCTTCCGTACATAACACATGTCACGTTCTATGTGATTTTACACTTAATTAGGTTCACATGTCTCTCGGAGGTGCTCATAGGGGTAGAGTGTGCGTGCGTGCGTTCATAAGGGTGAGTGTATGTACGTATGTATTAGCGTCTCTGTCTGTATTGTGTTAAAAAATCAACTTAACCAAAAACTTCATTTAGTTTAATCCTCATTTTGTTAAAGCATAATACATGCGTAATACATGTATTCGTCTACCCAAAGAGATGCATGGTTGCATGCTCATGTATTGATACGTAGAAAAAACAGCCGAATACAACTTTCTTGTTTCCCAATTAAACCTAGGGACCTTGTTCCACCCTTGACTCTTGTCGCCCAAACACAAACTTAAACCTACTTTATTGTTACAATCAAAATGCAAAGAACAGCTCATAAAATATTTCTCCGTATCTACTTTCTTATGAATGCACCTTCAAAAACCTAACTCCTGAAAAAAAATACTGACTATTCAATGTATCGACCAGAAAAAACATTATGTAACTCCTTTTTTACATGTTGTGAGTCAAAAATTCAAACTGTGATAATTATCCAACTCAGTGGCCAATGAACACAATTTAGCTCAATGGTAAAATGACACATTAAATGCAATTTCTAATTTGCAGTTCGAGTTCAAGCGTAGGTGAATGAAGTAGTTTTTGTACTTTGATTTCCTGCTTACAGATATTGCGGTCAATCTATAATTCTATATCCCCACAACTTGCCCTTACACCATCTTTTAACAAAGGTCCAAGTACGAAGTCTGCCGATGGAGAAAATAACAGTTTCCTTGAACCAAACAATAATAATACAGCTAAATGAATCAAGCAGATACAATTGTGATCTGTATTTGGGGGTCGGTGTGTGATTCCCCACCTTTAAAATTAGTATAAGATAAATTCTACAATTTTCAAAATGTGGGCACAGAGGCTCGAGCTATCATCTCAACATTCCCTTGTCAGATAAATCAGTTAGTGATAATAGCACTTAGGCATAGAAATAACATAACTGCATCATCCAAAAAAAAAAATTGCAAAAATGCATGGATAAAAAATTGGTAAAACTATAGAACGGGCTAGCTAGTCATTAAAAATATGAATGCAATAGTAATGTAACATCATGGAATAACTTACCGCTCAAATATTGATAAGTAAAGACGATGCTGGACCAGAACGAAGTAATAATCTGCTCCCATCATACCTTGTCTTCTCAATTTCCAAGGATTTCTCTGTAATGAAACATATAAAGGATAAGAACATCAGACAAACTTAGAATCTAAGAAGCATATAAAGGTTAAGAACATCAGACAAAGGTAGAATCTAAGATAACTGGGTTGTCGCGATCGTATGTTGCTTGTTTGGTGCAGAGCTCAGTGCTGGTGCAGAAATCGGTGGTTTGATGTAAATCTCTCGGTGTAGTCGTTCGATAGCTTGATGCACGTTCGCTGGCGCGGAAGTTGACTTGGTATCTGCGTACCAGCTGGTGTTCCAATGTTATAGCTTACGTTACGTAGATGTCGACGTATCATGCATGGCGTGGTCGCTCGTGTGCTTGCATGCTGATGAGATCCACCTTGCCGGCTTGGAGTAGCACACGACGTATGCCGGCTGCATGCAAACGCAATGATTCTGCTGGTTTCACGTGTCTTGTAGGCCACGCATGCATGTGGCATGACTGAGCCGCTGAGGGTCGCTTGCCTAGCCGTTGGTCGCCAGGTGTCGTCTGGATCGAAGTCGGCTGAAGTCGCGCGCCCGCGTCGGAGTTTTCACTCGTCGGAGATTCGCGTCATTGAGAGATCCGTGTATTTGTACAAGAAGGAAATCTACGCGGGAGCTACACCCTCCTGTGATCGAACGTGCGCGTGTCCTTCGAGAGTGGGTGCATGGGTTGATGGCGCTGCAGGCGCGTGGCTATGGAGCTGGAGAGGCGCCGGAGTTGTTGATGAGTCGCCCAACCGCCCGGGACGTCGTCGTTCGTTAGTGTGCTTCGGCAAAACTTGTGTTGATGCAGATTGATCAAGTCTTCTGCTCGGAGGAGATGGCGTGTGCTGGTGGATCCGATCTTGAAGCCCGCCGCATGCAGCAGTGCCGACCATCTCTCCTCTATTAGCAAAACATCAGCCAGATAAATTAGCACGTGGCCAGTGGCCTAGCTCATGATGCTGCTGGTCGGGGTGGAGAGAGGAGAAGAGGATGGTGCTCCAGATCGGGAATGAGAGGGGCCCGGAAGTGGCGCGCCGGCCTCGTCTGATTGGTCGGGAGCGGTACTATCGGCAGAGACATCAGCGACTTGGGGGAAGTTGGCGTCACCGGCGGTGGCGAGCAGCTAGAGAGTGGCGACGACTGTCAATTCTCCTGGGCCAAAAAAAGGATGGAGGCGAGGGGACGGATGAACGGGTGGGCGGGCATCTGACTTGTGTTTTTTTTATGTATATATATTCACGTAAAGTTGTGTGGCTTAGAGTCCTGGTAGGGTTGGTTTTGGTTGGAGCGTGGGCCGGCAGGGCGCGACGGACGACGGACTAATAACGTAAATAAAAAACCTTTCTCCTTTTAAATCTCAGCCGTCGATCTTTGTGTTCAATCAACACAAAATCAACGAATATAAAGAGATGACGGATGGAGAATTATGAAAGGCTCCGTCCTTTATTATTAGGTAAAGATAAAGTTGAAGACTGCACAAATTAACAGCTTGCACACTCACAACTTTTCAGCCGTTGCCTTTTGTACATCATGATTCAGAACTCCTACCCCGATAGAAAGAATTACAAAAACTGAAGCAACATGCAAGAACGTCTATTCTGCTTCCCCTTAATAAAATCTCCGAGCACATTTTTTTACAAATAGCATTAGCAAGAACCGTAGTAATTACAAGCAACAACAGATGGATGCTTTACAAATAGCATTCACAGATGGATGCTTTACAAATAGCATTATTAAGAACTGTAGTAATGACAAACAAGAACACCAATGTTCAGAAACTCAGAAGTTTGGCACTGGGCAAAAATGATAACAAGCAGCCCGATTAAAAATGCATCAATGTACAAAAATTTGAGACACAACAATGTTATCAGTGGCTGTCTAACATGAACAACCAAATTTGAGACACTAACATGCTTCCATGTAGAAAAATTGCTCACTCAGCAATCATTCATCAATTTTACAATCATACGCATCTGAGACAGAACCACAAAATAACAACAAAATAAATTTCTTCACTATACATCTTTACACACTACAATCATCTAAATTGTATCACACATCACTTCAACATATCACAGATCATTGTCCAAAATAATGTTCACTGTCAAATTCTATCACAGCTCACTACCACATATCAAAGATAAAAAATTGGATCACTCAATAGAGATCGAACCTTTGGCATTCGCTGGACAGAGGCAACTTGCGGGCAGGACAGAGGAGTGGCGACCTGGACGTCGGAGGTGAGGGCGACAGTTAAGGGCTCGGTGGCGGAGAGAGGGCCGGAGGTGGTGAGGGCAGAGCAGACGGGGAACTACAGCAGGTGACCGGAGTTCGGCGTCGCCAGGGGGAGGGGGCCGTCGGCTGGCCGTGGGGCGTCTTGTCGGCGAACAACAGCAGGTAGTGTCGTGGTTCTAAGTCTGACAGTAGAATAGGGGGTACGTATGAGGAGGCAAGATCCTAGCTACGATGAGGTTGTGCACGCAAGATTTACGAGTTCAGGCCCTTCTCGGAGGAAGTAACAACCCTACGTCTCGGTGCCCGGAGGCTCGGTCGATTGGATAATGCGTGAAGTTACAGGGGGTGCGAACCCTTGTGCCAGTGGAGGGGGGTGGCTTATATAGAGTGCGCCAGGACCCCAGCCGTCCCACGTTACAAGGGGTTCAATGTCCACAAAGACAAGACGTTACTGATAACGCCAGCAATAAAGGCAAATAAATGATCATTAAGACTACGGAGTGAACGCCTGACCATTGCCATCCTGAGTGACCTTAGATCTTCTGTCTTCCGAGTGGTTTCTGATGTGGCCGAGTGAGTACACCCCGGTCGAATGGAATTGGGTTATCCGAGTGAACTGTTGGTCGAGTGGGTTGCACCCTGTGGTGATTTCAGTCGGTAGATGATGCTATCCTTTGAATGTCCTTGGCCTTAGAGCAGTGTCCTCGGGGAAGGGTGTCTAGGTCAGGCCTATTACCCTACCCTAGGTACATGTCTTCGTCATTAGCCCCCGAATGGATTTGGGTCCGAGTGGAGAAGGGGTTGAAGATGGTTCCGACCCGATTTATATGCTTCAGAGGCATTTTAACCGGGCCGGTGATCTTTGTAAAAACTTCAACTTCATTTTCAGTCGCCTGGGTCCATTCAGAGGTTGTCGAGTGAATTTTGCTGATAAGCTCTGAGTGTTGGTATGGTATAAAATCCTCAGCGCGATTCGTCACACTGCCGCTCCCGGATCTCACGGGATTCGAAATTTGGAGAAGCGCCCGGGACGGAGAGTACCGCAGTAAACGGAGCAGATTAGGCAGGGACGCCTCGATTCTCATGTCACCTTTTTCGCCACGTATCCAGCGCGCGACTGTTGCGGGATTTGACTGGATTGCCTGGGCCCATGAGTCAGCCACTCGGGAGCAGGCCCATATAAGGCGTCGGGGCCGATGAGTCTGGCACTGTGCTCCCCATCCCCTTCTTCTTCTCCTGTTTCACCACCACATTCGCCGCCACCTTCGACGGCGCCGCCCCGTCCGAGCGCAGCCTGCCGCGATGGGGAAGGAGAAGACGGCGGCCCTGGAGCGTGCGAAGAAAGCGACGGCGGTAGCGAAGGGCAAGAAGACGAGTCTGGGTGGATCGCCGTCGAGATCCGGCCTGCCGCCCGGCTGGATCCAGGGCGACTGGATTCGATCCACGATTCAGCAAGAGGATCTGGAGGATCTGGTCGAGGGGGGCTTGATCGCTCATGGATCCTGGAGGCTGCCAGGTGATGAGAACGAGCCGCAGCCGCAGGAGGGTGAGTGCGTCCTCCTCGCGACCCACGTCGACCGTGGTTTTTCTCTGCCCCTCATCCTTTTTTCCGAGGTTTTCTGAACTTTTTCGGGACCCAACTTCATCACTTTTCCCCGAACACCATCACATACCTCGCTGCGTTTGTCTCCATGTGTGAGAATTTCCTGGGTTGTCGACCACATTGGGGTCTCTTCAAACACATCTTTACTTGCCGCTCACAGTCTGTGAAAAAGGCCAATCCGAGTGATGAGAGGACGCACGTGATCCAGATGTGCGGAGGTCTAGGGATCCAGATGAGAGGTAAAAGCACTTTTCCACCTATGACTCTTCCCGATTCAGTCAGAGGGTGGCAGTCGACCTGGTTTTATTGTAAGGACAAACCAACTCCTGGTCAGTCGACTGGCCTTCCCCCCTTCACCATGGGGCGAATTGGGAAGCCCTCTCCCTTGAAAGTGACTCCAGCAGAAAAGGCGGAGGTGACTATGTTGGTTGAATGAGTAATCCAACTTGTCCGCGATGGTGTGACCGGCATGGATTTGCTAGAGGTGTTTCTCACTCGCCACATCCAGCCACTCCAGGCCCGCGATCATCCTATGTGGATGTACTCGGGCGCCGATGATTCTGCTCGGATCCACCCGGAGGAAGTTGCCGAGGAGACTGTGGCGCAGTGGCTGCAGGGCATTACTGGAAACAAAGACAACCCCAGGGGGTCCAGGAGAATTCCGCCACTCGGCGCTGATAACGAACCAGACAAGGTCTGACCTTCGATGCCGAGTGACTTTTACTCTAATTTGTAAACTGTCTTTGGAACCGACTGATGCTTGTTCAATTCTTTGCTTCGCAGATATATACTGAGATGTACTCGATGCCCAACGGGGAGCAGATCCAGGAAGGAGAAGAGAGCGGAGGCGACAGCGGCGACTGGAACTCTGATGGCGAGAGTGATGAAGAGCACAAAAACTCGAGCAGTGGTGAGGAGGTCGATTCTCCACCTCGCGCGGAAAAGCGTTCCAAGCATAAGCACGACCCAGCAAGTATCCGGGGTAAGGTGGCAGCACCGACTGGACAGACTTCGAAGCGCACTCGGACATCTTCTCCGGTGCCGACTGAGAAGGCTCTGAAGCAGCTCAAGACCGCGCCGTCAAAGCCACGGAAGTTTTTGCCCAAGATCAAGGTTGACGTTCCCGTCGCCTCTGCGTAAGTGTTTCGTTTTCACCCTTTGTTCCAAGAATCTTATATCAGTTGTCGACCCATTCACTTGCTTGACCGAGTGAACCTTGAGATTTGCAGTGCTGCTAACTCCGGGACTTCTGCTTACCAAGATGATGGTGACGAGGAGATGGAGGACGCGGTCACATCCAAAGCGGGTATGACCCCTGTTATCTCGTCTTTTCTTTGCTAGCCGATTCTACAGTCGACTAAACTCTTGTGGTCAATTCTTTTGTAGCTCCGCAAAATGTTATTGAACTTCAAGACGATGATGAAGATGAGCCACAGAAGCTCGTGGGTAGGAGGAGCAGGACCTCGGTCAAGAAGGTACCAGCTAGCAAGACGCCTCAGTCGACGCCGGCGACGGAACCAGCTATCCAGCAATCCGGGGACTTCAACCGTGCCTCCGTTACTTTTGCGAATCCCTTGTCGAGTGGTCGTCCTTCATCGTCGACTGTGCCGGCCCTTGCTTCATCTGTGCAACTTCATGCCTCAAGCTCTCGAGCTACTGCAACTGATACACCGACTCCACTTCCCACCGCCCATCACGTCCCAGAAGACCAAGTGAGTGCTGCCAAGGAGGCTATACGCCAGGCAGGCATTATGATGGAGTAGATGAAAGTGGTGCGCGAAGCCAGTCAAGCTGCCTATGATGCCAGCTCAGCACTTCAGGCCAATGTCCAGGTTAGCTTACTTCCGACTGAACTCCATCTTGACGCTTGTTTTGTTAGGATATGATATTTAGAAACTGTTGCTTTATACGCAAGACGTCCGTGGATGAGCGTTTTGGAACCTTAATTGCACACCCATTGTCAGTCTGTACACCCCCTGGGTGTTTTAATTTCTGTTGAGTAGTTTTTCCACTTGAGTCGACTAGGTTGTGCTGATTGAATCTATGAACCAGTGGGGGCATGCTGAGTGCACCCACTGGGTGTAGTCCCCGAGACCGCCGTCGAATGTTTGATTCGGCGGGGGTCTTTGAACAGAGCTTTTCCACTTGGTCTGGGCAGATCATGCCGAGTGGAACCTTTACCAGTGGGGGCACGCTGAGTGCACCCACTGGGTGTAGTCCCCGAGACCGTAGTCGACTGCGGGCAGTCGGCTATGGTCTGAGTTTTTCCACTCAGTCTGGGCAGATCATGCTGAGTGGAACCTTTACCAGTGGGGGCACGCTGAGTGCACCCACTGGGTGTAGTCCCCGAGACCGTAGTCGACTGCGGGCAGTCGGCTATGGTCTGAGTTTTTTTTTTGACTGGAGGGACCAAGCCGATTGAAAAAGTCGGACCAGTGTGGGCACGCTGAGTGCACCCACTGGGTGTAGTCCCCGAGACTATTGGCGAATGTTTGATTCGGCAGTAGTCTTAGAACTATTTGAACTTGCTACTTTATTGCTCGGGAGCAACCAATCTTTGTATCTGCCGACTGACTATCTTCTGAACACAGAAATCTTGTGATCTTGGAGCCCGGTTCGCTGACTTGGAGCAGAAGCAAATCCAGCTCAATCTTGACCTGGAGTTGGCTCAAAACAACTTGCAGAAGGCTAAGGATGATGCTGCTGGTAAGGAAAGCTTGTCGACCGATTCTCTTGCCATCTTTTCTCCTCCTTTTTCTGATTCGAATGTTATTCTTTCTAGAAACAATGAGACAGGCTTTGGAGAAGAAGGACCTTGACCTTGCGGCTGCGAAGAAAACCGCCGAAGACAAAACGGGGCTTGCCGACCAAAAGATGGCCTCAGTCAGAAAGCTGGAGGAAGATAATACCAAGCTGAAGGCTGCTCTTGACGAAGCCAACAAAGAGGTGACTCGTCTGAAGAAGGACAAACGGACCCTGACCGACAAAGTAGAAGACATCACCCGCAGTAAGCTTCTGAACGTCGTGTACACACACAGGGCGTTTCATTCGGAGGATTGCACCAACTTTCTCTTGGTTTGCATCGATCCCACGTTCGGAAATGAGGAAACCGAGTAACTTTCCACCTGGAACTCCGAATGTACACTTCGACGGATTAAGCTTGATATCATATCTTCTCAAATTGGCAAAGGTTTCGGCAAGGTCAGTCAGCAGGTCGGAACCTTTGCGCGACTTAACCACGATGTCATCCATGTATGCTTCCACATTCCGAATGATTTGAGCTAGCAGACACTTCTGTATCATGCGCCTGAATGTGGCACCAGCATTCTTGAGACCAAAGGGCATGGTGATGTAGCAAAAGCACCCTATGGGGTGATAAAAGCTGTTTTTATTTCATCAGGTCCATACAGTCGGATCTGATGGTACCCGGAATATGCATCCAGGAAGGACAATCGCTCATATCCCGCAGTTGAGTCGACTATCTGATCGATGCGGGGGAGAGGAAAATGATCTTTTGGGCAGGCCCGATTGATATGCTTGAAATCAATGCACATACGGAGTGAATCGTCCTTCTTGGGAACCATGACAACATTGGCGAGCCACTCGGAGTGGTAAATTTCGCGGATGAACTCAGCTGCCAAAAGCCGAGCAACCACTTCGCCGATTGCCTTTCTCTTCTCCGCAGCGGACCGACGGAGATGCTCTTTCACGGGTTTTGCCTTTGGATCGACTCGCAAACGGTGCTCAGCCAGTCCCCTGGGTACACCCGGCATGTCAGACGGCTTCCATGCGAAGATGTCCCAGTTCTCACGGAGGAACTGGATGAGTGCTTCTTCCTATTTCCTGTCGAGTGTTGTTGAGATATGAGTCGGAGCAGCACTGGGATCAGTCGGGTGAATGTGAACAGGCTTTGTTTCACAGGACGACTGAAATGCAGACTCTGAAGCGGCTCCTTAGCGCGCAACAAATCACTCGGATCTGCAGTCTTCTTATATTCTTCCATTTCTATCGCTGCAATCTGTTCATCAGCTATCTTAGAGCCCTTCTGGAGGCACTCTTCTGCTCGTTGCCGATTACCAGTGACTGTGATCACGCCCCTGGGGCCAGGCATCTTCAGCTTGAGGTACACGTAACACGGTCGAGCCATGAAACGGGCATATGCAGTTCTGCCCAGAATAGCATGATAGGCACTGTGAAAATCCACAACTTCAAATGTCAACTTCTCCTTACGGTTATTCTTTGAGTCACCGAAAACCACATCAAGACTGATCTGTCCGAGTGAATCAGCTTTATTCCCTGGAATGACACCGTGGAACCGCATGTTGCTCTCACTGAGCTTGGACATCGGAATGCCCATCCCACGAAGAGTCTCAGCATACAAAATGTCCAAGCCACTGCCACCGTCCATCAAGACATTGGTCAGTCGGGTGCCCCCAACGACCGGGTCGACCACCAACGCTTGCCTCCCGGGGGTGGCGACGTGCGATGGGTGGTCAGATTGGTCGAATGTGATGGGAGTCTTTGACCATTTCAAATATGTCGTCGTTGCCGGAGCAACCATGTTTACCTCTCTGTTGATGACTTTCAGTCGACTTTTACTTTCAATGTCAGCAAAAATCATCAAAGTGGAATTGACGTTAGGGAAACCGTCATCATCTTCTTCCTTGTCACCATCCTTGTCAGACTGTTTTTCCTTTTCATTGGGCTGTTTCTCTCGGAACTGCTGGATCAGGAGCCGACATTGTCGAGTGGTATGTTTGGGATAAATCAGATTACCCTCTTCATCCTTCTTGGTGTGAATGTGACATGGCAAGTCCAAGACATCGTTCCCCGCCTGATCTTTCACCTTCTTGGGGATCCAGGGTCCCTTGGGCTTCCCCTTGAATTTTCCTTGAGTTACAACTACAGCTTCACCTGGACCTGCTGGCTCGGCTTTGCGTTTCTGCTTCCGACCCGCTCCGATGTCTTGGGCGGCTGGTTTTCCCTTTCCACTGCGGAGTCGGTCCTCTTCTTCCCCATTAGCGTACCGGGTGGCTATTTCCATCACTCGGGTCAGAGACATATCTCCTGTCCGACCGAATTTCAGGTTAAGCTCTCGATACTGAACGCCCTCCTTGAAGGCACAAACTGCTTGGTGTTGGGATACATTTTCTACTGTGTGGTGTAAAGTGGTCCATCTTTGGATGTAATCCCTCAGAGTTTCATTCGGCTTCTGTAAACAATGTTGCAATTCCGTCAACCCCGCAGGTCGTTTGCATGTGCCCTCGAATGTCCTGACAAACACTCGGGTTAACTCCTCCCAGCTGAATATACTGCCTGGAGCCAACTGATTGAGCCATGCTCTGGCCGACCCTTCCAGCATGAGAGGAAGATGTTTCATAGCTACCTCATCATTTCCACCACCGATCTAAACAGCCACTCGGTAATCTTCCAGCCAAGTGTTAGGCTTCGACTCACCGGTGAACTTACTAACCCCGGTCGCCAACCTGAAGTTGGGGGAGGGATCTTAGCGGCTCTGATAGCTCTGCTAAAACACTCGGGACCCAAAACATGAATTCTGCTTCCACTCGGGCGATCCCTGCCTTGCCCCTCTCTGTGTGCTCGGTTCCTGTCGACCAAACCTTGCACTAAAATTGACCTCACATCAAACCCTGGCTCTCTTGGGTCGACCGGCATCCTCCGCCCTCCGCTGTACGGGCGCTTGTCATCATAGTGCCAGGGCACATATGATCCGCTTCTCGGAGGGGGTGTAGGCGCTCGACGACGGTCATCACGGCCGAGTCGATGATCGTACTGCTCGTGGTTCCGACCCAAGTGCTGATCTTGGCGATGCACCCGCCCCTCACGCCGCGGAGGCGATCTTGGGCTGTGAGCCGATTGAACTGTGTCAGCCACCACAGATCTGCTATGGATTCTGTTACGCGACTGTGATACTGCAGTGTTTTGGTCTCCTGTCGCCCGGAGTAGAGCCCGGATCTGCATCAAACCTCGTCCAGCTTTCGACTGGGATGGCTGGATGGATTTTGCTATACGAGCTGCAGCTGGAAGATTCTGAATCGGACTGCGGTATACCTGAGGTTCAAGAGGGAACAATTGCCGCCATCGACTGGCCTCAGGAATCTGCTGCCAAGCACGTTCGTTGAGTGCATGCTGAAGATTTTCCAGTCAAGTGCGTTCAGCCAAAGTGGCCAAGCGCGCTGCCTCCAAGGCCCGAGGCTCAGAGGTCTCTCCGACGATGGGCGTGTGGAGTGCTTCCTTGTTACGGCGGTGAAGTTCCTCCCTCTGCTGTGAAGAGAGGGTTTCGGGGTGGTATTCCTCGTGAACACGCGACGGATCGCCACCACCGTCGCTGCCTCCGTTGTGACGCATGCCATGTGGGCTACGCGGCGTGTCGACCATCAGGACCTCCGCCATAGGATCGCTGCTGTCGCACTCGGACAGAGTCTCAACGGAGCCAGTCGACAGATCGAACAGGCCGTAGAGAGATTCATCGGGCTCGATTGCCGCGACTTGAGGGGTGGCCGACTGACGTGCCACCGCATGCTTCACCCACCGCTGAAGCCGCGATCGACCGGATCGCTTGCGACGGTGAACATCGGGGAACGAAGACGCCGTATGAAACGACCGATATTGGGTCGACGGCTGCCGCAGAAGGACGACGCGGACACACGCGCGAAAGTGCGTCGCCCCGCGGACGGGGAACGTCTCGACGTCGAGGGGGGCCTCCTGGAGCCAGGTGGAGTCGTCGGCGATGAAGACGAGCGCGCCGAGACGGATCTCGTGGCCCTCAACCAAACCTCCACCCGAAACCATGATGATGGGAATCGGAAAAAATCGCAACCTCACCGGAAAGTCGCTAAGACTCCTGCCCCAGGGTGGGCGCCAACTGTCGTGGTTCTAAGTCTGATAGTAGAATAGGGGGTAGGTATGAGGAGGCAAGATCCTAGCTACGATGAGGTTGTGCACGCAAGATTTACGAGTTCAGGCCCTTCTCGGAGGAAGTAACAGCCCTACGTCTCGGTGCCCGGAGGCTCGGTCGATTGGATAATGCGTGAAGTTACAGGGGGTGCAAACCCTTGTGCCAGTGGAGGGGGGTGGCTTATATAGAGTGCGCCAGGACCCCAGCCGTCCCACGTTACAAGGGGTTCAATGTCCATAAAGACAGGACGTTACTGATAACGCCAGCAATAAAGGTAAACAAATGATCATTAAGACTACGGAGTGAACGCCTGGCCATTGCCATCCTGAGTGACCTTAGATCTTCTGTCTTCCGAGTGGTTTCTGATGTGGTCGAGTGAGTACACCCCGGTTGAATGGAATTGGGTTATCTGAGTGAACTGTTGGTCGAGTGGGTTGAACCCTGTGGTGATTTCAGTCGGTAGATGATGCTATCCTTTGAATGTCCTTGGCCTTAGAGCAGTGTCCTCGGGGAAGGGTGTCTAGGTCAGGCCTATTACCCTACCCTAGGTACATTTCTTTGTCAGGTAGCCGGAGTGGGGCATCGACAGGGAGGGTGTCTAGATGCCAGAGCACGGCCGGAGATGCTGGGAGCTTGGAGGCGGCTAGCCGGGGCCTTCCATGGCGGGAGAAGGGGCGCGGCGACCTGGAACTTGGGAAAACAGGCGGCGCCGACGGTGGGGGGCCAGGCAGCGGCGCCGGCGGCTGAGTGAGATGTAACCCTAGTGCATGGTCACGAGGTCGGGAATGGGGATTCTGCTCTGTTCGTGCGGTCGTGCCATTGCCAAATCATTTTTTAGGGGCCGTTTGGATTTCGCCCAGGATGGCCACGCCAAATCGGGGCAACCCTAAATTTTGGCGGAGGAATCGGCCGCCCATGTTTCATCCATGCGTGGGCGCAATAACTGAACTAGATGACCAAAATATTGGAGTGCAAACGGAAGCCGGACTTTAATCCAAACGTCCACCCATGCACTCAGTCAACGCCAAGATTTTGGCGTGGTAACCATTGGCCATGATCCAGGCTTTGCACACGACATCAAGAGCAATAGTCATGTACGGTATAACAGTGATACACCGCTGTAGGGTTAAATCTATTCGAATAGCCGTGTCTGGTTATGGACGTCTTGAACATTATGTACGGGATCATTGAACAACTTGAACTTTATTTAATTAAAACTTGCCAACCGTGCTTGTGCCTTGGAGATTCTTCTTCGCATGGTCATGAATTGGAATGCAAGGTTGTGTTATGTTTACTGTTAGGTTGGGTGATTAGAGTAGATGGTTCATATGCACTATCTTAGCTTGTATGCGCTCTCTTACCTTATCTCTAGCAAACACAAGTTATAGCGTGTCTCTATAGATGCTAGTGCTTGTTGCCACTTAAACCATATCCCCTTTGCCGTGAACAATGCATAAATAGTATAGATTTGGTGTAAGTCTTGTTGAGTACATCATGTACTCACCTTGCTTTTCATCCACAATTGCTGCAGAGGACTTCTCCGACTTCAATGGTGAGTTCTATGTTGAGCTGGCTTGCGACAAGTAGATAGAGGGTCCATGGTGGCAGCCTGCAACCTATGCGTGGACGTCGTTTTATCTTCAAGGCCTCTTAGACACTTTTGCTTCTTGTCTACAGTCAGATCATCTGCACTTTTATCATGGATGATGTAATGTTGGACCGTGTTGGCCTCTGGAAGTAATAAACAGATGTACCTCATGTGAGCCTCGTTTTATCTTATATATTGCTGTTTCAATCCTATGGTGATACTAACGACGTAATACCCGAGATATGTGCTAGTGCATTTATGTTATGAAAGCACATATCAAGGGCAATACCACGGATGTGCCTCTATTCTAGATCTTTGTTGGACAAGCTTGATTGGGAATAGTTCTACATCCGGGGTCTGACAGACTTGGTATCAGAGCAGTGTTGCCTGTAAGTGCCTACTACTGGTTGTATTAGCCAACTAACTATTTAGTAGTTGTATATGTTAGTTAACGTGAGAGTAGGACTTCTCTTTTATTTCTTACCCCACCCACACCCTCCCTCCTTGTAAGGATGTGAGACATAAGATTTTAATCTCAACTTAACTCCAATTCAACAATACTAGGTTCTCGTTAGGTGGGGTTTCGGAATTGTTACTATGCACCTGCTAGGGGGCTATCCACCAAACCGGGTGAAGCGGCTCACCCTATGATATGG
Source organism: Thinopyrum elongatum (assembly GCA_011799875.1). Taxonomy (NCBI): domain Eukaryota; kingdom Viridiplantae; phylum Streptophyta; class Magnoliopsida; order Poales; family Poaceae; genus Thinopyrum; species Thinopyrum elongatum. The sequence goes on from CM022303.1 coordinate 695,169,981, forward strand.
GATTTCATCACCCATATCCTCTAGGACTTGTGTTGGAATCTTGGTTCCCCTGTTCTGGATGTGGCACCAGACGGGGATTGCAAAACCAGGATTTCAGGATCTCCGAGAGGAGATGGCGGTTGGCCAGTCACGCTGCTTCTATTTTTTTAATTATATGTGGCTATGATTTACCAAACGCTAATCTCGGCTTCTTGTTGGATCTCCTGTGCTAGATTTGTATAGTCTCAGTTTTGAAATCTCGGGATTGGGAATTCCATTGTACCTTCAAGATAGATTCCATTATACAATGTTGCTTCTGATTTGAATGGTGATTCCATAAATTGATTCTTAGTGCTTTAATTAAATGTATGAGAATACGAACGTTCCATCTTCATTTGATCCTTGCAAATATCTTACAACTAAGTCATCCATCGGACACATTGTGTCTATATGATGGAGCATCCAGCCATGCTCATTGCATGGAGTATGTTGGGTTCTGATGATTTCCGGAGATTGTGGTACACGTGAAGTATCAGGACTTCAACCAGGAGTACTATCGAGCTGACGTCTACGTCTACCCCAACAACCGCAGTGTTTTCAACCCCTTTTTCCTGTTCACCACATTTTTGGTTACCGAGCCACTATCAACATGGCAGTTCAGGAGGTTGCATACATCTGCTTATCCCTCCTCCACACCAAGTACCCCATCCTCAATGCCAACCACTCTCCTTGCTACTACATCCCAAAGGGCTACAAGACTGAATCGGATCGTCCCTTCTTCATTCACCTTGATCCCTGTGATCAGCCAAATCAGACATATCATTTCTTTTAGTTCACTCAGCCTCAAGACCGTTACACACAGGCACTCCATTTCGAGTTGTTTGCTACTTGTGAGCGTCTATGGGATACTCTTCGCCACCTCTCCACCATAGTTGATACCAGACACCTCTCCAAGATTGTACTCTACCCAGTGCAAACCGAGTTCCCACCTCACCTAGCCTTACCTGATTCGGGAGGCAACACTCCAGCGCTCGGTCCCGTCATTTCGCGTAATTCATGGCCACACCCGCACCTATCTCCTTACAGTCGTCAGTATGAGGATGCCTACTGATACGTCTCCAACATATCTATAATTTTTTATTGTTCCATGCTATTATATTATCTGTTTTGGATGTTTTATATGCTATTTTATATTATTTTTGGGACTAACTTATTAACCTAGAGCCCAATGCCAGTTTCTGTTTTTTCCTTGTTTTTGAGTTTCGCAGAAAAGAAATATCAAACGGAGTCCAAACGGAATAAAAATTTATGCTGATTTTTTATGGACCAGAAGAAGCCCACGGGGCATTGGAGTTGGGCCAGAAGAGCCATGAGGCAACCACAAGCCTAGGGGGCGCACCCCTGCTAGGGCGGGCCCCCCTGGCTTGTGGTGTCCTCGTGGCCCCCCCTGACTTGTCTCCGACGCCAAAAATTCCAATAAATACCCCAACTTCTAGAAAAAACATAGATCGGGATTTCCGCCGCTGCAAGCCTCTGTAGCCACCAAAAACAATCAGGAGCCCGTTCCGGCACCCTGCCGGAGGGGGAAACCATCACCGGTGGCCATCTTGATCATCCCGGCGGTCTCCATGACGAGGAGGGCGTAGTTCACCCTCGGGGCTGAGGGTATGTACCAGTAGCTATGTGTTTGATCTCTCTCTCTCGTGTTCTTGAGATGGCACGATCTTGATGTACCGCGAGCTTTATTAATATAGATGAATCATATGGAGTTTTCCCCTCTCTATCTTCTTTTGATGAATTGAGTTTTCCCTTTGAAGTTTTCTTATCGGATTGAGTCTTTAAGGATTTGAGAACACTTGATGTATGTCTTGTGATGGGATATCTGTGGTGACAATGGGATGTTCTATTGATCCACTTGATGTATGTTTTTGTTATCAACTTGCGAGTTCCGTGACCTTGGGAATCTATGCATAGGGGTTGGCACACGTTTTCGTCTTGACTCTCCGGTAGAGACCTTGGGGCACTCTTTGAAGTTCTTTGTGTTGGTTTGAATAGATGAATCTGAGATTGTGTGATGCATATCTTATAATCAAGCCCGCGGGTACTTGTGGTGACATTGGAGTGCCTAGGTGACATTAGGGTTTTGGTTGATGTGTATCTTAAGGTGTTATTCTAGTACAAACTCTAGGGCTGTTCGTGACAACTTATAGGGATAGCTCATAAGATTGATCGGAAAAGATAACTTTCAGGTGGTTTCATACCCTACAATAATTTCTTCGTTTGTTCTCCGCTACGAGTTACTTTGGAGTGAACTCTTTGTCGCACGTGAGGGATTTACATATGATTCAACTATGTCAACAATGTTGGGAGATCGCATTAGTGAAAGTATGAACCCTAGGCCTTGTTTCTAAGCATTGCAATACCGTTTGTTCTCACTTTTATCATTAGTTACCTTGCTGTTTTTATATTTTCAGATTACAAAAACCTATATCTACTATCCATACTACACTTGTATCACCATCTCTTCGCCGAACTAGTGCACCTATACAATTTACCATTGTATTGGGTGTGTTGGGGACACAAGAGACTCTTTGTCATTTGGTTGCAGTGTTGTTTGAGAGAGGCCATCTTCATCCTACGCCTCCCACGGATTGATAAACCTTAGGTCATCCACTTGAGGAAAATTTGCTACTGTCCTACAAAACTCTGCACTTGGAGGCCCAACAACGTCTACAAGAAGAAAGGTTGCGTAGTAGACATCAAGCTCTTTTCTGGCGCTGTTGCCGGGGAGGTGAGTGCCTGAAGGTATATCTTTAGATTTTGCAATTGAATCTTTTAGGTTCTTGTTTTATCACTAGTTTAGTCTATAAAATAAACTACAAAAAAATGGAATTGAGGTTGCCTCATATACTTCATCTTTATAATGTCTTCCGTGAAAATGATGGAAAGGAAAATTGTGCTCAAGTGTTAGAAGAAGAAGTCAATAAAAATTTTGGCACTAAATCTTTGTATGATGAGCATGATTGCAATATTGTTAGTATTAATTCTTTGAATATCCATGATGCTAATGATATGCAAAGCTACAAGCTTGGGGATGCTATGTTTGATGAAGATGATATGTTTAGTCCCCCAAGTTTTGATGAGCAAATTTATTATGATGAAAGCATGCCTCCTATTTATGATGATTATTGTGATGACATGTATGCTATAAAGAATAATGATAACCATGAAACTTGTCATCATGATTTTAATTTTCAATTGGATTGTGCCTCAAATGATAGCTATTTTATTAAGTATGCTCCCACTACTATTCATGAGAATAAATTTGCTTATGTGGGGAGTAGTAAAATTTCTATGCATGTAGATCATGAAAATAATGCTTTATGTGGTGGTTATATTGTTGAATTCATTCATGATGCTACTGAAAATTATTATGAGAGGGGAACATATGCTTTTACACATCTCAATAATATCAAGTTTCCTCTCTATGTGTTGAAAGTTTTGAAGTTATGCTTGTTTTACCTTCCTATGCTAGTTGATTCTTGTTCCCATAAATTGTTTTATCACAAAGTCCATATGCATAGGAAGTGGGTTAGATTTAAATTTGCTAGTCATATGCTTCATGATGCTCCCGTTATGTTTCAATTCTTATCTTTTATGTGAGCATCATTGAAATCATCTTGCCCAGCTAAAAAGGCATTAAAGAAAAGCGCTTGTTGGGAGACAACCCAATATTTATACCTACTACTTTTGTGTGTTCATATGATAAAGCTACTGTACTAATCATGTTTTATATCTTTGGTTTCAATAAAGTGCCAAGTAAAGCGTTTGGGATAGTGTGGATGATGGTTGACTTGATTCTGTGCAAAAACAGAAACTTTTGCGCCCAGTTCTGGAATTTTCATAAATCACCAGAGGGTCAAAAGCTTCTGAAACTTTTACACAAGATTTATATAGAAATTATATACGTTGTCATAATTTTTCAGAATTTTTGGAGTTGCAGAAGTATGGTGATTGTTCAGATCATTACAGACTGTTCTGTTTTTGACAAATTCTGTTTTCAATGCATAGTTTGCTTGTTTTAGTGGTTCCATAGCTTATATTAAGTGATATAAATTGTGGAAATGATAAGTTACAGTAGGCATTGTGTGAGAACAATTATGAATCTTGTCTTTGATAGTACCCAAGTGAATGATTTGCTCTTTATCATACTAACCTATCTCACGAAGTTCCGTTAAGTTTTGTGTGATTGAAGTTTTCAAGTTATGGGTGAGATATCGATATGAGGAGAATAAGGAGTGGCAAGACCCTAAGATTGGGGATTCTCAAGGCACCCCAAGGTTATATTCAAGGACACCCAAGAGCCTAAGCTTGGGGATGCCCCGGAAAGCATCCCCTCTTTCATCTTCAATCCATCGGTAAATTCACTTGGAGCTATATTTTTATTCGTCACATGATATGTGTTTTGCTTGGAGCGTCATTTTATTTTGTTAGGATTTGCTTCCTGTTATTTAGATTAATGTTTTGCATCTTTTATTTCAATAAAAGTGTCACGGGTAGCCTTCACCATGCTCAATTTGCAAGTATATGAGTTGCTATTTCAAAACAGAAAGTTTGCTGTAAGTGTAAAATTACCTAGAATAGTTAGTAGGTCATAAAATCTTGAGATTTTGACACAGCATGATCTTATAAATTCTCTACAGTGTGGTAAATTTTCAGAATTTTTGGAGTTAATTAAGTATGGATCTTGCTGCATTCTTTACAGACTGTTCTGTTTAGGCAGATTGCTCTTATGTTTGCATTGTTTGCATATGTTTGCTTGTTTAATGATTCTATTTGAGGATGGAAGTATTAAATATGCAGAGGCATTTATTATGCAATGTCCAATTATAATTTTAGTGATTTGCTACAGTAGAGAATGATAAGGTTTTGCATTGATTTATACTAACTTATCTCACGAGTTCTTGTTGAGTTTTGTGTGGATGAAGTTTTTGAGATTTAGGAAAACCGTGATATGAGAGGAATTAAGGAGACACAAAAGCTCAATCTTGGGGATGCCCAAGGCATCCCAAGAAAATATTCCAAGAAGTCTCAAGCATCTAAGCTTGGGGATGCCCCGGTAGGCATCCCACCTTTCTTCTTCAACATTGATCGGTTAGTATCGGTTGAACCTGAGTTTTTGCTTCTTCACATGATATGTGCTATCCTTGGAATCATTCTATTTTGTTTTGCTGTTTGAATAAAGTACTTAAGATATGAAATTCTTAGATGAGAGAGTCTTCACATAGTTATTTAATTTTTGACTACTCGTTGATCTTCACTTATATCTTTTCGGAGTAATTTGTCATGAACTCTCATGCTTCAATTATATTATTTTGAGAGTCATATAAATACTATGGTAATTTGCTTGAGTTATGAATTTAGTCCTGATATGATGGGCATCCAAGAGGGATGTAATAAAAAATTTCATATAAAGTGCATTGAATACTATGAGAAGTTTGATTCCTTATGATTGTTTTGAGATATAAAGATGGTGATATTAGAGACATGCTAGTGAGTAATTGTGGATTGGTAGAAATACTTGTGTTAAAGTTTGTGATTCCCGTAGCATGCACGTACGGTGAACCGTTATGTGATGAAGTCAGAGCAGGATTTATTTATTGATTGTCATCCTTTGTGTGGAGGTTGGGATCACGCGATGGTTAACTCCTACCAACCCTTCCCCTAGGAGCATGCGTGTAGTACTTTGTTTCGATAGCTAATAGACTTTTGCAATAAGTATGTGAGTTCTTTATGACTAATGTTGAGTCCATGGATTATACGCACTCTCACCCTTCCACTATTGCTAGCCTCTATAGTACCGTGCAACTTTCGCCGGTGCATTAAACCCACCATACATCCTTCCTCAAAACAGCCACCATACCTACCTATTATGGCATTTCCATCGCCATTCCGAGATATATTGCCATGCAACTTCCACCATTCCATTTATTATGACATGCACCATCATTGTCATATTGCCTTGCTGTGGCACCCCGGCTCAGAGAACCGGTTTACTAGTGTTTCCAGCCTAGAGATCATGTCTTCTGGAAAAACACAACAACTTGGAACAGCACATAGCTGAACTTTTATTGATAATAGTCGAATACAAGCTTATATATTACATGATCATCGAGGCCAAAAGCACATCTAGTGCTATGACAATATCTACAATACTTATCTAACATATCAGGGCCACGGTATTACTGCGAAATACTACAACGGAAGACTATGAAATGCTTCATAATATGGATGTCCAGGCTTGCCTTGATTAGTTGGGTGGTTTATAAACTCCTAGTCTTCAAATCCACAAGAATCTCCTTCTGAAAACATTATTAAATGGCAAAGGAATATGTCACATAAAGCCTTTTTATTCACCAACAATTTTGTGGGTATTGGAAAAATACCAAACTTGGTCAGAAAATAAAGGACTTTGATACAAACACAATGCAAAAAGAATCAGGTCAATTGGACCTTTCTGTAAAAAGTTATTAATGGTCAAAGTTTTTGGTCAATTCTGTTTAATAAATAAAAAACAGAAAAACAAGAAAAACCTGGAGCAGGCCACGTCGAAGGCGTAATCGCCCGAGGCGCCTCCACTTACCGCTTCGGTGAGTGGATGACGGGTGGGGCCCGGTTCGATTTAAAACAGAGAGAGGGAGAGAGCAGAGGGAGGGGCGACTCACCGGCGGTGATTGTCGGGGACAGCGACGGTGGTTGGGATCGTGGATGGTGGGGATGGATCGGGCGTTCGATGGCGGTTCATCCTGTACCCGTAGCTCCTCCGGAGATGGCCGGACGGCGTCGTGCCCTTCTTTTCCAGCGGACGGGTGCTACGGTGATCGTCGGTGCTTCGCTCTGCCAGGAGGTCGAGGAACACTAGTGGGGTGCTCTAGGCTCGAGGGCGTAGTCGGGCGAGGCTGGGGTGGTGTGGAGAGGGCTGGTGGTGGAACTCAGCTGGCAGCGGAGCTCCGGCGAAGCTCGAGGCCAGAGGGCCTCTCGGCCTTGGCTCTTGCTCTGAGGGGGCGATTGAAGAGGAGGGAGAGGGGTGAGGACCTAGGCGAGGCCGGGCAGGGCTTTATATAGGCGGGAGGGGACGCTCGGCGAGCTCTCTAGATGCGGCTCGAAGTGGGCCACGTCGCCGGTGAGAGGTACGCCTCGCTGGCTGGTTGCTTGCGGCGAGAGGACGGGAGAGCAGCAGCAGCATTGAATGCGCGAAGGGATGGCTCGCGAGGAAGAAGACGAGCGGCGCCGCACTGTGGACGCATGGGCAGCACAGTGCGCATGGTCGTGGCGGCTGCTGAGGGCTTCTTCGGCGAGGGCGAGGGTTCTGGAGGGGCTGGTTGGCATACAGGAGCGATGTCGGCATGCTCGGACAGGCTGCCGCGGCGCAGGCGTCTTGCCCCGATGAGACCCGAGCCTAGCGCGGCACAGATCGCGGTGACAAGCATGCCAGCGCCATGCTCACCACGGTGCTTGCCACCAGGAGGCCACGCAAGCTTGGCAAAACTTGTCTGGCACGTCGACCCTCGATCACTCACTTCACCTGTACCCATAGTTTGGCTTGGTTTGGTCTGAAATGAGAGGTAGCCTCAGCAACAGTCTCTGACAGCAAAGAAGAGAGGGATCTGGAGAAGTAGAGAGCTAGGGATGGAGCCAATGGAGATGTCCAGGATGATCTAGCTTGGAAGGACTCAAAACTAACCAAGTTTGAGGTAGTTTGGTTGAAGTTTGAGGGTAGTTCATGTGTAACTTGCAAAACTGGTCCAGAATCTGAATGTTGAAGTACTGTTCACTAGGTTGATCCCCTGGGGCTGAAACTTGGTGGAGGGAAGTCATTTGTGGGTGTCCTCAAGCCACAAAAATTTGAGAGCAATTGGACAATCCTAGCATACACTTCCTTCACAAAGGTCCAGACTGACCAGGGAAAAAATGAATTGTTTTGAAAAATATTTGAACTAGGCCATGGAATATTTTTGAATATTGGAGCCAGATATGGTCCAAAGTATTTTAGGGAATTATTTGAGAATTTTCTGAGCATCCAAACTATAGGTTGCTTCACAACCCATAGTAATGCCCTAAATTCTCAAATAAAAGAAAAGGGCTATAGATAATGATTTAAATTGGGATTTGGGTCCTTGAGATACTTGGCAGGGTTTTGGCAAGGTGATAAGGCTTTGGACTACTTGGAAAAGATTCAAAAGTTTCCAAGACCAAGTGAAAAGGTTCAAAAGCCATTCAAATTTCAAATAAAACCAAGAAAAGTTTGAAAAGAGAAAGTTGACAAAATCAGGGTGTCACAAACCTACCCCCCTTAGCATGAATCTTGTCCTTGAGATTCGGTTGCTCATGGAACAAATATGGATATGCGGATCTCAAAAAATCTTCTCTTTCCCAAGTGGCCTCTTCTTCAGTATGGTGCTCCCATAGCACCTTGTAAAACCTTATTACCTTACTCCTCGTGGTTCTTTCCATCTCATCCAAGATCCTGACAGGTTTTTCCTCATAAGTCAAATCCTTAGCCAACTCTAATTCACTCATATCCGCTTGCTTGGCTGGGGGTGCAATGCATTTCCTTAACTGTGAGATGTGAAAAACATCATGAACGTCTGACAATGCTGGTGGCAATTCCAACTGATATGCGACTCTGCCCTTCCTAGCAATCACTAGAAAGGGACCGATGTATCTTGGGGCCAACTTCCCCGGGTGCCAAACCTCTTTACTCCCTTCATAGGGGTTACTCGCAGGTAAGCATAGTCTCCCCGCTCGAAAGTTACTTCCCGGTGTTTTGGGTCGTAATAGCTCTTTTGTCGGGACTTGGCTGCTTGCAGTCGCTCTTGAATATCTTTGACTTGCCTTTCAGCCTCGAACATCAAGTCCGTACCAAAGATGCGACTATCTCCTATTTGGGACCAGTTCAACGGTGTGCGGCACTTTCGTCCGTACAATGCCTCAAAAGGCGACATCTAGAGACTTGCCTGATAGCTGTTGTTGTAGGAGAATTCCGCGTACGGCAAACTATCCTCCCATTTAGGTCCATGGGAGAGAGCACATGACCGAAGCATAACCTCTAATATTTGGTTCACTCGCTCGGTCTGTCCGTCTGTCTGCGGATGGTATGCTGTGCTATGTTTCAGCATGGTTCCCAAGGCTTGATGTAGCCGTAGCCAGAATGCTGAGGTAAATAGGGAACCCCTATCTGAAGTGATAGACTTGGGTACTCCGTGCAGACTGACTATCCGGGACATGTAGAGTTGTGCCAGCTGATTTGCGATGAAAGTGGTCTTTACTGGGATAAAGTGAGCCACCTTCGTGAGTATGTCTACAATGACCCAAGTAGCGTCATTGCCTCTCGTGGACTTGGGCAGTCCCACAATAAAATCCATACATATGTCGTCCCACTTCCACTGGGGCACCGGTAAAGGTTGCAGTAGCCCAGCGGGTTTCTGGTGCTCAGCTTTGACCTTGTTACAAATGTCACAGCAGGCGACATAGTATGCTATATCTTTTCGCATTCCTAACCACCAAAAGGTTTCTCTCAAGTCCTGATACATCTTGGTGCCTCCCGGGTGGATCGAATATGCCGACTCATGTGCTTCCTTGAGTATTTGTTGCCTCAAGTTGTTCTGATTCGGCACACCAATTCGTTTCTCGAACCACACGGTACCTTGTTCATCTACACGGAAGGACTTGGCCTTCCCTTGCTGAATTAACTCCTTGATCTTCCGAATTTATTCATCTGACTTATGTGCTTCCTTGATTTCCTCCATGAGGGTTGGAGTAATTTCCAACGTATCCAGGGTCATTGAGCCGCATAGCACCATATTGAGCTTGACAAACTCTTCTTGTAAGCTCAGATGCATGCCCTCAAGTAGTGCATTCACTGCAGCTTGTTTCCGGCTCAGGGCATCAGTGACCACATTCGCTTTCCCTGGATGATAGTTTATTCCAACATCATAGTCCTTGACTAGCTCAAGCCTTCTTCGCTGTCTGAGGTTCAGGTCGGGTTGAGTGAAGATATACTTGAGACTCTTGTGGTCTGTGTATATTTCACATCGTTGTCCAATAAGGTAATGCCTCCAAATCTTCAGGGCATGAACCACAGCAGCTAGCTCCAAATAATGTGTGGGATAGTTCTCCTCATGAGGTCGTAGCTGTCGTGATGCATAAGCTACAACCTTCCCTTCTTGCATCAGCACGCATCCGATCCCACGCCTGGATGCATCGCAGTATATGTCAAAACTCTTGTGAAAGTCTGGAAGGACTAAGACAGGGGCTGTGGTTAGCCTTGTCTTTAATTCCTGGAAACTGCTGTCGCACTCGTCTGTCCAGATAAACCTTTGGTTCTTTTTCAACAATTCCGTCAGTGGCTTGGCTATCTTAGAAAAGCCCTCAATGAAGCGACGGTAGTAGCCTGCCAAGCCCAGGAAACTACGGACTTCAGTCACCGTAGCTGGTGTCTTCCAGTTCAAGACCGCAGTAACCTTACTGGGAGCAAAAGCTATCCCTTTCTTTGACAGAATATGTCCAAGGAATCCCACCTCTTTTAGCGAAAATTCGCACTTACTGAACTTGGCATATAAGCGATGGGTTCTCAACCTTTCCAAGACAGCTCAGAGATGTTGTTTATGCTCCTCTTCATCCTTAGAGTATATCAGGATGTCATCAATAAACACCACTACAAACTTGTCCAAAAAGTCCATGAAGACTTTGTTCATCATACTCATGAAGTAGGCTGGAGCGTTGGTCAATCCAAACGCTATAACTGTAAATTCATATAGTACATAACGAGTGGTGAAAGCTGTTTTGGGGATATCCTCCTTTCGGATTTTCAGTTCATGATATCCCGTTCTGAGGTCGATCTTAGAGAATACCCGTGCTCCATTCAACTGGTCGAATAAGTCATCAATTCGAGGAAGCGGGTACTTGTTCTTGATAGTGACCTCGTTAAGCTGGCGATAGTCTACGCACATTCGTAGACTTCCATCCTTCTTCTTGACAAATAATACTGGTGACCCCCATGGTGAGATGCTTGGACGAATATATCCTTTCTTTAGCAATTCGTCTAACTGCTTCTTTAGCTCTGCCAGCTCTGGGCCTAGCATACGATAATATTTCTTGTATATTGGAGCTGTACTAGGAATTACTTCAATGGTGAAATCCAATTCTCGGTCAGGCGGCATTCCTGGTAATTCCTCAGGAAACACATCCGGAAATTCACCCACTACCGGGACCAGATTCATATCTGTAACAGTGGTCTGGTATGCCGTGCCCTTTCTTGTTATCATTTTGCTAGCCAGAAATTTGACGGTCTGTCCGGCTGGGTTCACCAATGTCACCGTTCTGGTGGCGTAGTTGATACACACTTGGTGCGGTGCCAACCAGTCCATTCCCAGTATTATGTCCAGTCCTGGGGAGTCAATAGCAACAAGGGTGGCCGGGAATTTGACTCCATGGATTGAAATTTCCAGATCCTTATATATTATATTTGTTCTGAGCATAGAGCCAGGGGATTGTACCACCATGATTTTGTCCAAAAGTGAAGGAGAAAATTTGTGCAAGGTGGCAAAACTTCGCGAAATAAATGAGTGGGAAGCCCCAGAATCAAATAAAATTACTGCAGGTATGTTATGGACAGAAAACATACCAAGGACAATGTCTGGAGCTTCGCAGACTTCTTCGGCAGAGATGTGGTGGATGCATCGGTGGCTGAAGTTGTGGTTGGGGCGGCGTCCAAGGTGATTGACTTGTGGCTTGTGGTCAGCTGATTGCTTTCCGTTATTATTAGTAGGACACAGCTTGGCGTAGTGTCCACTCTGGCCAAAAGTGAAACAAGTGTTGTTGCGGCGGCAGTCCTCTATGACTGGCTGCTTGCCAAAGGTCTTGCTCTGGTTGCCTGGCTTGCTGTTGTTTCCACCATTGTTCCACACTGGTTTGTTCTCAGATGGCCCTGACTGCCAACTGCGCAACTTTTGCGCATACGGCTCCTTGTTCTCCTTCTTGGGCTCAAACATCCTCTTACGATCGTCATTCCCAGACTTGTGTTCTCGTTCGGCGATGAAGGCCTTATCCACCAATGTCTGGAAATCGGGGAAGTCCAACATGCATAGCTGGCATCGGAGGGTGTGATTAAGTCATCCGAGGAACCGGTCTGTTTTCCGTTCTTCGGTAGCCATATCATGAGGAGAGTACCGGGCCAAATTGTTGAACTTGTTTAGATATTCTCCCACAGACATGTTTCCTTGTGTGAGGGCCAGGAATTCCCTCTGCTTCACTTTCATGATACCCGTGGGAATATGATACTTGCGGAACATCTCTTTAAAATTCTCCCAGGAAATCTCTTCAGCAGGCCACATTAGCTTGGTGTTATCCCACCATATGGCTGCCGGGCCTTTGAGATAATGAGTGACAAATGGGACTTTATCTACTTCTTCACAATGAGCGATGTCCAATTTCTTTTCCATGGTTCTCAACCAGTCATCAGCCTCAATAGGATCCGCAGCCTGGTTAAAGCTGGGTGGTTTTGTACGCTGGAAGTCAGACAGTTTGGAATGCACCCCATTGCCATTGTTCTGACCTACTATTGTCTGCATACTCTTGAGAAATTCCATGAGGTCTTGGTTTATCTTTTCCTCAAACATTCTCATTATCTGATCTGTGGTTGCTGCTTGAGGTGGTGGTGGTGGTAAGTCTTCGGGCGGTTGCCCTGCCTGCCTGGCGGATTGATGGACGGGGTTTCCATTGCCGCCTTGACTGCTACTTCCTTTCTTCATCCTAATTTTTGTTCGCATCGCAAATACCGAATCGATGAGCAACATCCATAAGGAGAAATACAGTAATATGACACCAAAAGAAAATTCATGAAAAAGGAAAATGAAGAGAACAATATAATTATTCAAGATAACCCAACATCATACATGGCAAGCTAGTAGGGGAATATCATGACTAGACTGCTCATACGATAGTCGGCATATGCAAAGATGCATACATTACTACTCAAACTCCAGTCTAGTGCGTCGATGACACGAACACTGCCCATCTGAAGAGTCCTCAACGTCAGATCCTGAGTCAGAATCAGAACTGATGATGTGAGTCACCGGGTTAAAGGAGACGCGATGTCGCTGCTGAGACGGCTCTACTTCGGCGGAAGAAAGAGCATGTCGCCTCAGCATCGGCGGAGCAGGAGTGGCTAAGAGTGAGGCCCACTCAGCTAGGGTCTCGGGTCAACTACCAGACGATAAGCCTGATGGTCTAGAAAAACCAGAAGGAGTATCAAGCACACGCGGGGGTGGAACTGGTGGTGGATAACTGGGTGAAACTACAGGAGGTGGAGGTGCTGGAGTCACTGCTGCAAGTGCCCCCTGAACACGACACAGCTCCTCAGCCAAGGAAATGATCATACAGTAACTGGCGTTCAGATAGCGAGACAAAGCACCAGCCGCATGATCACACGTCGGGTCAGTAGGTGAGAAAAAGGACTCGCCCTATCGCAGGCGACAGGATGGGATACTGGAAGAAACCTGGATGGATCTGCATCTCGACCTCGTGGAAGCGCAAGTCAGTAATAGCCTCCATGGCAGAAAACTGGATCACCAGCTCTGGAGTAGAAGCCACTCCGCCATTGGAAGAGCAAGAAGAGCTTCCAATATCCGAAGTCGCGGTCATGTAAGCCACTGCATGGTACTCATATACTGACTCGCCCAACTGCTCCCGAAACACCTGGTACACCGGGTCATCACCGTTGGGATACAGCCGAAGCCAGACGCTACAAAGCATAGCTGGAAAAGTGTGGGGTTCTGGATCATGATGGAAATGATATGGAACTGGTGCCGTCTACACTCACAATGCCAAGGGTTAGTAACATAATGAATTATGATGCATGAGGCATGGCATGCGACAATCAAATGCAACAAGCAGGATGCACACTCAAAATCCTATGCTAATCGCAGTCCTAGCACGGGTTACCTAGGGTGTCCTACACTCAGCACGGCTCTGATACCAAGCGTTGTGGCACCCCGTCTCAGAGAACCGGTTTACCAGTGTTTCCAACCCAGAGATCTTGTCTTCTGGAAACACACAACAACTTGGAACAGAACATAGCTGAACTTTTATTGATAATAGTCGAGTACAAGCTTATATATTACATGATCATCGAGGCCAAAAGCACATCTAGTGCTATGACAATATCTACATTATTTATCCAACATATTAGGGCCTCGGTATTACTGCGGAATACTACAACGGAAGACTACTGCGTAGCGGAACATGATAATATCTCCATCCACAGGGACACTCCTGAGGACACATCCTAGGCATCGCAACACGGACATCGAGACCTCCGTCTCAGTCTTCTCCTGCATCTGGCATGATATGCCAGGTTAGTACTTTGAATGTACTCGCAAGCACATGACAACCAAATATGCAGCAAATAATAGCATGGCAATGAACATGTTAAACTCTAAGTGATTCACTTACTGTCACCAACTTACTCATCTCCGGGTTGTGTCACAAGCCTCGAAATACTCGATCTCAATGAGTACTTCCACTCATAAGACAAGTTCTTTCATCATTACTATGATTATTACGGTTGGTCACCTAGAGAGGTCTGGACGGGCTGTCCAATACCGTGGACGCGGCTATTCGAATAGATTTTACCCTCTGCAGAAGTTGCCCACTTTACCCACACCATGGAGCACCTGACCTCGTGATCCCATTCGGGTGGACCAGCGTTGCTCCAACGAATCCTGCCAGACCCGTGACTCTTCCATCGTACCACCGGCAATCACACTCCCTCGGAGTCAAGCCTTGGGTGGCCCCATGTCACCTCGTGACACCTGCCACCGTCGTGGCCTAACTAAACTGTCCCAAACGGAGACGCCGGCACATAACTCAACTGGGCTCACAGGGTTATCGTCGTCTACCTGATCAGGGCAGCACGCACGCATAACCCTCCCTAGATGGCGATACCGGTGAAAGAGCACGAAGCCAGACCAAGTCAAGGCCATCCCATACCGGCAAATGTGGCTGCACGGGTAAGCCCGGACAGGTGACTCTTGATCAACCAACTAAGTTTCATTTATCAAGCATGGTGGTTCAACATTTCAGCTTGAGTTATCAACATAAAGCATTTAAATAATTTACTTTGAATAATCTATGTTAATGAAATGCAAGAAATGAATATGAATTTATGCAATGCTATGAAATGCTTCATAATATGGATTTCCTGGCTTGCCTTGATCAGCTGGGTCGTTTATAAACTCCTGGTCTTCAAATCCACAAGAATCTCCTTCTTAGAACATTTTTAAATGGTAAAGGAAAATGTCACATAAAGCCTTTTTATTCACCAACAATTCTGTGGGTATTGGAAAAATACCAAACTTGGTCAGAAAATAAAGGACTTTGATACAAACACAATGCAAAAAGAATCTGGTCAATTGGACCTTTCTGTAAAAGTTATTAATGGTCAAAGTTTCTGGTCAATTATGTTTAATAAATAAAAATCAGAAAAAAATGGAGCGGGCCACGTCGAAGGCGTAATCGCCCGAGGCACCTCCACTTACCGCTTCGGTGAGTGGATGACGGGTGGGGCCCGGTTTGATTTAAAACAGAGAGAGGGAGAGAGCAGAGGGAGGGGCGGCTCACCGGCGGTGATTGCCGGCGACAGCGACGGTGGTAGGGCTCGTTGATGGTGGGGATGGATCGGGCGTTCGACGGCGGTTCACCCTGTACCCGTAGCTCCTCCGGAGATGGCCGGACGGCATCGCGCCCTTCTTCACCAGCGGACGGGTGCTACGGTGATCATCGGCGATGGCGATTCGGGCGGTGATTCGCTCGGCCAGGAGGTCGAGGAGCACCAGTCGGGTGCTTTGGGCTCAAGGGCGTAGTCGGGCGAGGCTGGGGTGGGGGTGGAGAGGCCTTGTGGTGGAACTCAGCTGGCGGCGGAGCTCTGGCGAAGCTCGAGGCCAGAGGGCCTCTCGGCCTTGGCTCTTGCTCTGAGGGGGCGATTGAGGAGGAGGGAGAGGGGTGAGGAGCTAGGCGAGGCCGGGCGGGGCTTTATATAGGCGGGAGGGGACACTTGGCGAGCTCTCTGGATGCGGCTTGAACGGGCCACGTTGCCGGTGAGAGGTACGCCTTGCTGGCTGGTTGCTTGCGGCGAGAGGACGGGAGAGTAGCAGCAGCATTGAATGCGCGAAGGGACGACTCGCGAGGAAGAAGACGAGCGGCGCCGCACTGTGGCCGCATGGGCAGCACAGTGCGCACGGTCGTGGCGGCCGCTGAGGGCTTCTCCGGCGAGGGCGAGGGTTCTGGAGGGGCTAGGTGGCGTACGGGAGCGATGTCGGCATGCTCGGACAGGCTGCCACGGCGCATGCATCTTGCCCCGATGAGACCCGAGCCTGGCGCGGCGTAGAGCGCGGCGACAATCATGCCAGCACCGTGCTCACCACGGTGCTTGCCACCAGGAGGCCACACAAGCTTGGCAAAACTTGTCTGGCACGTCGACCCTCGATCACTCACTTCACCTATACCCATAGTTTGGCTTGGTTTGGTCTGAAATGAGAGGTACCCTTAGCAACAGTCTCTGACAGCACAGAAGAGAGGGATCTGGAGAAGTAGAGAGCTAGGGATGGAGCCAATGGAGATGTCCAGGATGATCTAGGTTGGAAGGACTCAAAACTGACCAAGTTTGAGGTAGTTTGGTTGAAGTTTGAGGGTAGTTCATGTGTAACTTGCAAAGCTGGTCCAGAATCTAAATGTTGAAGTACTGTTCACTAGGTTGATCCCCTGGGGCTGAAACTTGGTGGAGCGAAGTCATTTGTGGGTGTCCTCATGCCACAAAAATTTGAGAGCAATTGGACAACCCTAGCATACACTTCCTTCACAAAGGTCCAGACTGACCAGGGACAAAAATGAATTGTTTTGCAAATATTTGAACTAGGCCATGGAATATTTTTGGATATTGGAGCAAGATATGGTCCAAAGTATTTTAGGGAATTATTTGAGAATTTTCTGAGCATCCAAACTATAGGTTGCTTCACAACCCATAGTAATGCCCTAAATTTTCAAATAAAAGAAAAAGGCTTTAGAAAATGATTTAAATTGGGATTTGGGTCCTTGAGATACTTGGCAGGGTTTTGGCAAGGTGATGAGGCTTTGGACTACATGGAAAAGATTCAAAAGTTTCCAAGACCAAGTGAAAAGGTTCAAAAACCATTCAAATTTCAAATAAAACCAAGAAAAGTTTGAAATGAGAAAGTTGCCAAAATCAGGGTGTCACACTTGCATGATCGTTAAACAGCTAGCATGATGTTTTCATGGCTACGCTAGATCTTTGCACATCCCGGTACACCACCAGAGGCATTCATATAGAGTCATATTTTTTTCTAAGTATCGAGTTGTAATTCTTGAATTGTAAGTAAATAAAAGTGTGATGATCATCATTATTAGAGCATTGTCCCATGTGAGGAAAGGATGATGGAAGCTATGATTCCCTCACAAGTTTGGATGAGATACCGGACTTTAGAAAAAAATAAAAGAGGCCAGAGAAACCCAAAAAAACGGAGGCCAAAGAAGCCCTCAAAAAAAAGAGAAAAAGAAAAAAATGAAGAGAGAAAAGAGAGAAGGGGCAATGCTACTATTCCTTTTTCCACACTTGTGCTTCAAAGTAGCACCATGATCTTCATGATAGAGAGTCTCCTATATTGTCACTTTCATATACATGTGGGAATTTTTCATTATAGAACTTGGCTTGTATATTCCAATGATGTGCTTCCTCAAATTGCCCTAGGTCTTCGTGAGCAAGCGACTTGGATGCACACCCACTTAGTTTCTTTTTGAGCTTTCATACACTTCTAGCTCTCATGCATCCGTTGCATGGCAATCCCTACTCACTCACATTGATATCTATTGATGGGCATCTCCATAGCCCATTGATAGGCCTCGTTGATGTGAGACTATCTCCTTCTTTTTGTCTTCTCCACAACCACCATATTCTATTCCACCTATAGTGCTATATCCATGGCTCACGCTCATGTATTGCGTGAAAGTTGAAAAAGTTTGAGAATACTAAAGTGTGATACAATTGCTTGGCTAAAACCAGGGTTGTGCATGATTTAATACTTTATGTGATGAAGATGGAGTATAGCCAGACTATATGATTTTGTAGGGATAGCTTTCTTTGGCCATGTTGTTTTGAGAAGACATGATTGCTTTGTTAGTATGCTTGAAGTATTATTGTTTTTACATCAATATTAAACTTTTGTTTTGAATCTTATGGATGTGAACATTCATGCCACATTGAAGAAAATTACATGGATAAATACGTTAGGTAGCATTCCACATCAAAAATTCTGTTTTTATCATTTACCTACTCGAGGACGAGCAAGAATTAAGCTTGGAGATGCTTGATACGTCTCCAACGTATCTATAATTTTTTATTGTTCCATGCTATTATATTATCTGTTTTGGATGTTTTATATGTTATATGCTATTTTATATTATTTTTGGCACTAACCTATTAACCCAGAGCCCAGTGCCTGTTTTTCTTTTTTCCTTATTTTTGAGTTTTGCAGAAAAGGAATATCAAACAGAATAAAAATTTACGGTGTTTTTTATGGACCAGAAGAAGCCCACGGGGTATTGGAGTTGGGCCGGAAGAGACACGAGGCAGCCACAAGCCTAGGGGGCGCGCCCCCCTGGCTTGTGGTGTCCTCGTGGGCCCCCCTGACTTGTCTCTGACGCCAAAAATTCATATAAATACCCCAACTTCCAGAAAGAAACCTAGATCGGGAGTTCCGCCACCGCAAGCCTCTGTAGCCACCAAAAACCAATCGGGAGCCCGTTCTGGCACCCTGCCGGAGGGGGAAAACCATCACCAGTGGCCATCTTCATCATCCCGGTGGTCTCCATGACGAGGAGGGAGTAGTTCACCATCGGGGCTGAGGGTATGTACCAGTAGCTATGTGTTTGATTTCTCTCTCTCGTGTTCTTGAGATGGCACGATCTTGATGTACCGCCAGCTTTATTAATATAGATGAATCATATGGCGTTTTCCCCTCTCTATCTTCTTGTGGTGAATTGAGTGTTCCCTTTGAAGTTTTCTTATCGGATTGCGTCTTTAAGGATTTGAGACACTTGATGTATATCTTGCGATGGGATATCCGTGGTGACAATGGGATGTTCTATTGATCCACTTGATGTATGTTTTAATGATCAACTTGCGGGTTCCGTGACCTTGGGAATCGATGCATAGGGGTTGGCACACGTTTTCGTCTTGACTCTCCTGTAGAAACTTTGGGGCACTCTTTGAAGTTCTTTGTGTTGGTTTGAATAGATGAATCTGAGATTATGTGATGCATATTGTATAATCAAGCCAGCCGGTACTTGGGGTGACATTGGAGTGCCTAGGTGACATTAGGGTTTTGGTTGATGTGTATCTTAAGGTGTTATTCTAGTACGAACTCTAGGGCTGTTCGTGACAACTTATAGGGATAGCTCATAAGATTGATCGGAAAAGATAACTTTGAGGTAGTTTCGTACCCTACAGTAATATCTTCATTTGTTCCCCGCTACGAGTTACTTTGGAGTGAACTCTTTGTCACACGTGAGGGATTTAAATATGATTCAACTATGTCAACAATGTTGGGAGATCGCTGTCGGTGTCAAAACCGGCCGATCTCGGATAGGGGGTCCCGAACTGTGCGTCTAAGGATCGAAGGTAACAAGGGACAAAGGGGGACACGATGTTTACCCAGGTTCGATCCCTCTTAATGGAGGTAAAACCCTACGTCCTGCTTGATTGTATTTGATGAGTATAGGGGTTACAAGAGTTGATCTACCTCGAGATCGTAATGGCTAAACCCTAGCTGTCTAGCCTATGGGAGTTCTGATTGTCTTTACGGACTCAACCCTCCAGTTTATATACACACCGGAGGGTCCTAGGGTTATACAGAGTCGGTTCGTAGAGGAAGGAAATTACATATCCGGACACAAATCTTGCCATCCACGCATAGGGGAGTCCTACCCGGACACGAGGGAAAGTCTTCCGCTTTGTATCTTCACGGCCCATCAGTCCGGCCCATATCAAATAGCCCGGACACCCGAGGACCCCCTAATCCAGAACTCCCTCAGTAGCCCCTGAACCAGTCTTCAATGACGATATGTTTGGCACATGGATTGTCTTCGGCATTGCAAGGCGGGTTCCTCCTCCCGAATACTTCAAAGCAATCTTCTGAACAAAAGAACTATATTCGGCTCTGTATAATTATTACAACCCTTAGCCGCGAAGGCAAGATATCAAACAGAACAATGTCTTTTTACTCACAACTTTTTTTGGCGAAATGTCATGTCTGGCCTCTTAACATTTCGAACCGTTTTCATGCCTCCTACTTCGCGTTTCGAGGCACAGCCTCCATTGGCACGTCTTGTCAAAACAGAGATCGTGCCCGCCCATTACGGGATCCTCATCAATACGGTTTTGGGTAATCCAATCGTGCCATTCGCACAACCCCTAGGGAACAGGCGAGTTTTAAGGCTTAAAGGGGGGCGCTTCATAATCACCTCTTATATAAGAGGATAAAGATCCCTCCTTTTCCCCACGCCTTCTTCTCCTGCCTTCCGATCTTCAAGCTCCAGCGCCCAAACTTCAACCTTTCCCACCGCAACCAGCCTCCCCAGCCATGTCGGGATCTGGTTCAAAGGACAAGTGGGAGGCCTGCTCCGTCACCGAGAAGGACGTCAAGGAGCTCCGGGGGGTGGGATATCTGTCCGCGGAGATCACGCACAGGCTACCTGCCAAGGATCAAGTCATCCCCACTCCAGAGCCCGGCGAAAGGGTTGTATTCATCCCCCATTTCCTCCACGGACTAGGGTTTCCCCTCCAACCCTTCGTCCGGGGCCTTATGTTCTATTACGGGATAGATTTCCATGATCTAGCACCAAATTCTTTCCTCCACATCTCGGCGTTCATCGACATGTGCGAGGCGCTACTCCGCATCCCCCCACACTTCGGCCTATGGCTCAAGGTCTTCAATCTGAAGCCGAAGGTGGTCGACGGGCATCATGCGGAATGCGGCGGCGCCATGGTAAGCAAGCTCCCCAACGCCGTGTGGCCCGAAGGGGCCTTCGTGGAGACCATCAAGGTGTGGCAACAGGAGTGGTTCAACATCACCGAACCCCGCGACGCCAAGTGGGCGGCTACTCCGGAGTTTAGATTCGGACCCCCTACGCGGCTTACCTCGTGGACCGCTAAGGGTCTGGATTGGGGATCCACGGCGGAAGTGTTGATGCTGCAAAAGCGCATCACCAATATGATTGGCAAGAACACCAGTCTCACTAACGTGATTCAGGTGATGCTCTTCTGCCGGATTCTTCCCTGCCAACTTCGGCCCTCTCCCATGTGGGAGTTCAATCCGGAAGATCCACGAACCTTGAAGTGCTTCTTCGGCACAACGCACGAAGACATCTGGAAGCTGCTCTTCAAGGCCCAAAAAGCATGGCCGAAGAAGACCGAAGACATCGGTCTTGACATCGAGAATGCAGCCACAACGGTAAGTATGATTTTCCCGAATGTCTATTCGGTCAATAAGTTTTAGACATAATGAATTTTCTGTCCTTTGTATAGAGCTGGATATCAAAGGCGGAGCGGATTAAGTGTCCGGCACCACTGCCTGAAGACCCGGCCACACCCCAGCTGACAGGGATGCTGGTCCAGGCGCCCTATCACGCGCCGGAGAAGAAGGTCAAGAAGAAAAAGGGCAAGGAGGCCAATGGCGGCCTTCGCCATAAGGGCCCTTCGGACACAGTGTCCGGAGAAACAGAAGTCCTCTCCTCCCACGAGGGAGATGAGGAAGAAGAGGAGGAGGAAGCGAAAAGCGACTCCCCTCCTAGGGTGAAGAAGAGGGCAGCCTCCACAGACCCGGAAGAGGAGGTGCCCAAGAGGGGGAAGATAGCCCTCTCGGATGGCTCGAATTCGGAGGCCAAATGAGTCCCCAAGAGACTTCCCAGGGTGAAGCCCCTAGCCGAATCGTAAGTACCAAAAGGGTCTATTATTTGCCTTTGGTCTCTTCTATTTTTATAATATAACATATTACACCATGTGTCTTTCAGTCCTGCTCGCGACCTCCCCAACCGTTCACTATCTGAAGGGAGTTCTCTGCCGCCCGAGATGGCAGAGAGCGAGACGCCACCACGAGCCCCTTCGCCAATCACCGCAGATGACACCGAGGTGTTTTCCCGATGACCTCTCCTGGCCGCGGAGGGGCGAGCGAGGCTGCCGAGAAGGCGCTCGAGGGTGATACCTCGGCCGCCGAAGACATGGGGGGGGGGGGCGACGCCCATGGCGACCGACGGCGGGGGCCCTGATCAATCCGGCCCCCAGCCCGACATCATTTCGGAGACCAATGTGGCTTCGGAGTCAGGCGAGTAGCCCCCTTCGAAGGAGGGGGAGCATCAGCTCCGACGGCGGCTTCCACTATTCCGAAGGCGCCGAATACTCTTGTGGAAGCACTACAACGTGCTTCCATCATGGAGGAGCACCTCACCCTGATGGGTGTGGTGGTAGAGAAGGTTTAGTCCGCCAAGAGCGGGCTGACCGAAGCCTTCACCAGCCTACTGACAGGCTTCGAGGTATGCAACGTAATGCTCTAGACGCTTTTTATAAAGGGATATACCTGTGCATAGATAGAAGCCCCTGAGACTCTGTCTCGGTTTGAAAAAGCCGGACAGAGGATCACATAGTAATCGGAAGTGGTGACATACATTTCTATTGTATAACAGGCTTCCTTGTTGGTGGCAACAGCCCAGGCCGCTGAAGTTTCCGAACTTAATCGGAAACTAAAGCTGGCTGATGATGAAATAGATCGCATCAACAAGCGATTCAACGAGACACAGGGTATGCGTGTATTTTAAAGAGTTTTAGCATATAGCTGATATGTAAATTAAGAGTTTAACTCATGTACTGCCGTGATTATGCGCGCAGTTGGCGCGGCCGAGGTCGAGACCCTCAAAAACATCCTTGCTTAGGCCAAGGAGGAGGCGAAGGTGAATAAAGCAGTCGCTGACAAAGCGGCTGCGGAACTAAAGACCGAACAGGACGCCCGCCGCCAGCACGAAGGTAGTGTGGCCGAAGTGGAGCAAGAGCTGAAGGACGCCATCCGCAAGTGCGAGGCCTTGGAGGAGAAGACTTCAGACCAAGCGACCAAACTCGCCAAAGCCCTCCAGGAGGCTAAAGAGACGCGGGTCGAGTCCCGGAGTGCTCGTGAAGAGATCCGGCAGGCCAAACAGATAGCGGCCGGTAAGCCTTTTCTTTTGCAGATTGTATTTGGAGGTCAAAGATATGCTTTGCTCACTCGACTGTGGAGTTCTCCAGATGCCTTTGCGGATCTTCCAAGGAGTGCCGCTGACGCCGCACAGTTCTTCCGAGCCCAAGAGGGGAACTCGACCGAGAAGCTGTTCTGGTAACAGTTCCTGGCGCCGGAGCATCCGACACCCCTGAATGACCAGATGAAGCAGCTGACGGACCTGCATAGGGTGTCCGGCCTGGTCATGAAGGATCTCATAGTCCGACTTTGGCCAGCCGAACCAATTCCTAGGAGCTACTTCGGTTTGGTGAGGCGACTCGTCGATGCGCTACCTCGAGTTGATGTTGTGAAGCGCTCGGCGTGCATAGAGGGTGTGCGGATGGCCTTTGCTCGTGTCAAGATGCATTGGGCAAAGATGAAGGCCACCGACGTCACGACCGCAGGCCCGCCCGAAGGCAAGGACCACCGCAAGCCGGAAGGATACTTTGAAGATGTCCTAGCGGGTGCCCAAATAGTAGAGGGCCAATGCTCAAGGGACGTGATGTCTGAGTAAACGTATCCGGGCTGTAAAAACTTTATTTTGTGAACCAAGGCTTGTCATATATTTATGGCTTTTATCCTGAGTTATTTTCCTCCTGTGCAGCCATTTTAATTCTGAAAGTTTGCCAGTCGTGTGCTTCAGCCCCCTCGTAGATGCTACAGGGGTGTTCGATGGAGCGCGCGATCACACTTTATCCAACGTCTTGGTCTGTAAAGGAGGTGTTCGCGCAATGAACCAGGCAATCAAACTACGCGGCTTTATTACTTTCACTTAACCATAGGAGTTTGACGGTGGGGCTAAGTACCAGCACCTAGTGCGTATGCGGCAATCCGAACTAGGGTGCCTTTGTCGCATGACTGGGCGAAATCCAACCCTTCGTATAACACGGGGTAAATCACTAAGGATTTCTATTAAGTCACCGAATCGCTGACCAGCTCTCGCTGTATCATGACAGTCAGTTTTCGGCTTTCTCTACTGAGGTATTTGACCGGACGAACCGGAAACACAATCGCAGTAGTTGTCCCTTTAATACCTTAGCCGAACTAGCGGAATGTAAGGTGGTAATCACAGGAGCCGGGCAACCCAACAATAGACCAAAGACATGATTCACAGCTGATGCAAATAATGCAATATTCGGGACGCCGAAGAGTACCTTATAGGTGTTCGGACTTTTGAAAATATGCATGGCCGGATAGAGCCCCCGGCATTTAGGCCGGAACAAAGCATATGTGGCAATCTGAAGCAAGGAGGGATCACACATGAAAAAATAAATCAAGACCGAACAAAAGTTGGCGATCAACTGTTTCCTTTATACCCTGATTAATTACATCAAGATGTGCTATTACAGATAATGCCATGAACATCAAGGCTATTTGACATGCCGATAGTTTGTGCACGAGGGGAAGCTTTATACAGGGCCTAAAAGAAAAGGTAGTCTTGAAGATCCAGTGGTGCCCTGCCGCACGTCTGCGTCGTTTCCCCTTGGTGAAAAATCCTTTGAGAGGAGAGGTCGATTGTCGTCTATACGAAAAGGGGGGCCTCAAAAAGGGCCCCTGCACGACCTTAGGGTAGGTAGGTTTTTAATGAACCTGTAGTACAAAAGTGGAGGGGAAAAAAGAAGAAAAAAAAGGTTAAGGTCCGAATAGGGTCAAGCCGCACTATAGACCTTTTCCGCAGTGTGCCTCCGTCGCTGCCCAAGGTATTTTAAGTGCGTAATTATGGATGCGCGGTACGCATGCCGCTATTTTATGGGGCGATCGGCGGAGGCGAAACTGCTATTCAAGCTCTGGATTCACCGAGTTGTCGTTCTGCAGAGTGGACCGGGCTCGCTTGGCAGTGTCTTGTGTCTTAGTGACCAATGAATTGTTCGGCTTGATGAGGCCGTTCTGTACTTCGGCTGCCAGGGCCACGGTGTGCTCCTCAGTACGGAGGGAGCGCTCCATATTTCCATTGACTGTGATAACGCCGCGTGGTCCGGGCATTTTGAGCTTTAAGTAAGCGTAGTGCAGGACCGCATTGAAGCGGGCGAAAGCAGTTCGTCCGAGCAGCGCGTGATATACACTACGAAAAGGGAAAATGTCGAAGATCAAGTCTTCACGTCGGAAGTTATCCGACGAACCGAAGACTACTTCCAATGTTAAGGAGCCCGTACAACGGGCCTCCACGCCGGGTATTACTCCTTTAAAGGTAGTATTGCTGGGCTTAATTCTTGACGGGTCAATGCCCATCTTACGTACAGTGTCTTGATAGATCAGGTTTAGACTGCTGCCGCCATTCATAAGGACTCTAGTGAGATGGTATCCATCCATGATGGGATCGAGCACCAGGGCCGCCGAACCTCCATGACGGATACTAGTCGGGTGGTCCCTGCAATCGAAGGTGACCGGACAAGCCGACCATGGGTTGAATTTTGGGGTGACAGGCTCTACGGCATAGACGTCCCTTAGTGCGCGCTTGCGCTCCCTCTTTGGGATATGTGTGACGTATATCATGTTCATTGTTTTCACCTCGGGGGGACATTTCTTCTGTCCCCCTGTGTTCGGTGGACGGAACTCATCATCATCCTCTCTTTGAGGCCCCTTCCCCTTGTGTTCGGTATTTAACTTACCGGCCTGTTTGAAAACCCAGCAGTTTCTGTTGGAGTGGTTGGCAGGCTTGTCGGGGGTGCCATGAATCTGGCAAGGCCTATCCAGTATCTTGTCCAAATTAGATGGACCGTCTCTGTTTCCTTTGAATGGCTTCTTCCGCTGACCGGGTTTAGAGCCACTGTATCCGGCATTAACCGCCGTATCTTCAGTTTCTTCATTGTTGTTCCGACTCTTGTTTTTGGTATGTCGTGGCCTTCCATTGCTGTCCCTGGCTTCAGAGGTGCCAGGGTCGCTGGTACTGTTGCTTCTACGAGCCAACCAGCTATCTTCTCCCGCGCAAAAATGGGTCATAAGTGCAGTAAGAGCTGCCATAGTCTTTGGCTTTTCCTGACCGAGGTGTCCGGCGAGCCATTCGTCACGGACGCTGTGTTTAAAGGCCGCTAAGGCTTCGGCGTCCGGACAGTCGACGATTTGGTTCTTTTTAATTAATAACTGAGTCCAGAGATTGTGGGCTAACTCTCCGGGTTGCTGGACTATGTGACTGAGGTCATCAGCGTCCGGTGGCCGGACATAAGTACCTTGGAAATTGTCTCGAAAAGCGTCCTCCAAGTCTTCCCAGCTGCCAATAGAGTTTTCTGGGAGGCTATTCAACCAGTGCTGTGCTGGTCCTTTTAGCTTTAGGGGGAGGTATTTAATGGCATGGAGATCGTCACCGCGAGCCATGTGTATATGGAGAAGAAAATCTTCAATCCATACAGCGGGATCTGTCGTTCCATCGTATGCTTCAATGTTTACGGGTTTAAACCCTTCTGGAAACTGGTGCTGCATTACCTCATCGGTAAAGCACATGGGGTGTGTGGCGCCTCTATATCGGGCAACATCACAGCAGAGTTCGGATGACATCCATGTTCGGTTCTCGGCCCGAGCATGGTGATGCTTGTCGCGCCAGGCTTGACGGCCGTCGTCTCATGTTGGAGCGCGTCCCCTTGATCCGTAGATTGATCTGGTCTGGCGAGTTCTATTGTCCAGGTCCTGACGTAAGTCATGCGTGTAGCCCAGAGCCGCTGCCTCTCTGCCTTTACGGCGAGGTGGTTCGGGCTGGTATTCGGCGTGATTAGGCGTTATGTCCCGTCCACGTGGTGGTCGGTCCAGTTCATCAGCATGATTGTATCTTAACGGAATTGGCTCAAGGGCCTCATCGTCGAATTGGGGTAGTAGCCTGCACTTTGGGTAGCTTTTTATTGGACGCTCGAGGCCGTATTCTTCGGCGGCTAGGACCTTGGTCTATCTATCGTTGAGCGTATCCTGTTCAGCTTGAAACTGTTGCTGTTTCTTTTTCAGGCTCCTCGCAGTGGCAATGAGCTGTCGCTTGAAGATTTCTTGCTCGAGGGGTTCCTCTGGTACGATAAAATCTTCGTTACCTTGGCTAACATCCTCCTCGGAGGCCGGCAGATAATTACTATCCTCCGAATCCTCATGATCGACAGGTTCGTTTGGGTTGACTTGTCCTTCTTCCCACTCATCCTGCTCAATAGCAGGCTCGATGAGGTGGTCATAGTCTTCGGCGTTCTCCGGAGTGTCATTGTCTCCGGTGCCGGTATAGCTTTCATTTTCGCGATGCGGTCGTGAGTGGCGCCGCTGACGTCGGCGTTTAGGTGGTGCTTCGACAGGCTTGTCCTCGATCGGGTCTTGAGTGCTATCATCGTCCTTCTTTTTGGGTGTATCCACCATGTACACGTCGTATGTAGAAGTGGCCGTCTAACGCCCAGTGATGGGTGGATTTTGGCCAGATTCGGTTCCGACATCATCGTCCATGCCATCGATGACCTCGGAGGCATAGTCTAGCATGTCGGTTAAGTCCTCGATAGTGGCTATCAAGTGGGTGGTGGGTGGGACGTAAAATTCCCCGTACTCAGCCCTAGTCCGGGCTGGATGTAGTTCGAAAGTGATACCTTCGTTATGGCGAGAGATCGTGTTAAGTCCAGAGCCTCGTTTAGGAGCGATAGCTGGACGGGTGACTGAGAGCCTGCGGAGCTGGGTCCAGAAATCGTCGCCCGACCATGCCCAATGGACGTGGGCCTCAAGAGTTCGGAGTTAACATCCGGAGGTGAGTCCGGCTTCCCGATGACAGGGAGAGCCCTGTTTGATTCCAGGCCTGCCGATAATATGGTCACCTCTGGGTCTCCGCCAGGGAGCTCCGTAGTAGGAGAGGGTCCGGTGGGGTTCATACTCCCGTCTTCGGATAGGGTGGTCTGCTCTGGATCTAAGGCCCGGGCAGGGACGATGGTTGATCGTTGAACGGAGCCTCATAGCGAATCCGAGGGGCCTCCTTCATATAGATGAGGAGAGGCAGTCGAGGCCAAGAATATTTCGAAGATCAAATCTCCTCGGATATCAGCGACGTAATTCAGGCTCCCGAACCTGATCTGGTGACCAGGAGCGTAGCTGTCGATCTGTTCAAGGTGACCAGTTGAATTGGCACGCAGAGCGAAGCTGCCAAACACAAAAAGTTGACCAGGGTGGAAAGTTTCCCCGAAAACAGCATCGTTGTTGATGATCAAATGAGCCATCGAGCGTTCTGCCGATGACACAGTGGAACTCTCAATGAAAGCACCAATGTCGGTGTCAAAACCGGCCGATCTCGGGTAGGGGGTCCTGAACTGTGCGTCTGAGGATCGAAGGTAACAAGGGACAAAGGGGGACACGATGTTTACCCAGGTTCGGGCCCTCTTAGTGGAGGTAAAACCCAACATCCTTCTTGATTGTATTTGATGAGTATAGGGGTTACAAGAGTTGATCTACCTCGAGATCGTAATGGCTAAACCCTAGCTGTCTAGGGGTTACAAGAGTTGATCTACCTCGAGATCGTAATGGCTGAACCCTAGCTGTCTAGCCTATTAGAGTTCTGATTGTCTTTACGGAATCAACCCTCCAGTTTATATACACACCGGAGGGGCCTAGGGTTATACAGAGTCGGTTCGTAGAGGAAGGAAATTACATATCCGGACACAAATCTTGCCATCCACGCATAGGGGAGTCCTACCCGGACACGGGGGAAAGTCTTCCGCTTTGTATCTTCACGGCCCATCAGTCCGGCCCATATCAAATAGCCTGGACACCCGAGGAGCCGCTAATCCAGGAATCCCTCAATTGCACTAGTGAAAGTATGAACCCTAGGCCTTGTTTCTAAGCATTACAATACCGTTTGTGCTCACTTTTATCATTAGTTATTTTGCTGTTTTTATATTTTCAAATTACAAAAACCTATATCTACTATCCATACTACACTTGTATCACCATCTCTTCGCCGAACTAGTGCACCTATACAATTTACCATTGTATTGGGTGTGTTGGGGACACAAGAGACTCTTTGTCATTTGGTTGCAGGGTTGTTTGAGAGAGACCATCATCATCCTACGCCTCCCACGGATTGATAAACCTTAGGTCATGCACTTGAGGGAAATTTGCTACTGTCCTACAAAACTCTGCAGTTGGAGGCCCAACAACGTCTACAAGAAGAAAGGTTGCGTAGTAGACATCAAGCTCTTTTTTGGCGTCGTTTAAGTTTAGATAAGTCAGATTTAAATTAACCAAATTTTAACTTTAAAAAAATAAAAATGATTTAAAAATAAAAAAGATATAATCTATGTCGACGGCTGCCGTTAGGGCCGTCGGCATATATTTGACGGCGTCAGCCTGCCGTCAATCGCCGGGCCGCCAGGGTCTCCTCTATGCCGACGGCCTGACTATACCTACGGCTGCCGTCGGCATAGATCGATGTATGCCGACAGCCTACCTATGCCTACAGTTGCTGTCAGCATAGGTGGAGGTGTGCCGACGGCTTTTCTGTGCCGACTATTTTTGACAGGCCGTCGGCATAGCTCCATCTATGCCGACGGCCCCAACAAAAGGCCGTCGGCATATAGATTTATTCCAGTAGTGCCTTTGAGCTTTGCTTTGGGAGGAGCCGGCCATGGGCCTTCAACATCCGGCACAAAGTATTCATGAGCAGTATCATACTTGTACCGATGCTTGAAGTCACGATTGAGATATATCATTATCTGTGGCGCAAAAGGCTTCGGCACATAAGGATCATAGGCAGAATGCATGAGGTTTCGGATGAAAAAATCTTCGATATCGAAGGATTTGGAATATGCAAGGCTGATGAGCAAATTCCTCATAACACCTTGTACAGCAACATGTTCTCCTTTCTTTGTGCACAGGATCTCGACCATGATCCGATAAAATGTAAGAATGGGATAGGCCAAGTCAAGAACCTGAGGAACTTTAGCAATTACGTCTCGAACCTTCTCGGGATCGCAAAGCAAATGCATTTTTTTGGAAGTTATGGCGTCCTGCATATGGAGTCTCATTTCTTCACCTGTCCGGTCAAATCTTTGGAAGTGGAAATGGCTCATGAAGTTCGTCGCAGATATTTTGCATCTTCAGTCTTTAGTCATCCATTCCATCTCCTAGGTTGTAGAATGCCTTGGGTCTCCAGTAATGAACAGTGTCACATAGAACTGAATGATCAATTCCTCATTCGAGTCATGATGAAAGTTGAGGACACTGGTCAATCCGAGGGTTTCCAAAGTGCCAAGCACACGACTAGAGCAGGGAAGAGGTTGCATTTCTTCAACATTGAGGCATTCCTACTGAAAAACTCTCTTCCTCTGGCAGAGCAGGCCGCTTGGAGTAGTAAATTTGCTGCTCGATCATCAAAAATCTTCTACTGTGAGAAGTTTGGGGCTTGTGGTAGGGGTTCTCCTTGGAGAAAAAATTCTTGTGTCTTCGAAAAGCACTGACGTTGAATGGGGGACATGGAGTTGTGCCTCTATCATAAGCAGGCATGAATGCTGTGGATACAATTCTGCTTCTTCATGTTCATCCTCCTTGGGAATAGCAGGTAAATGAGGCTAAGGAATTTGAACAAAGGGAGCCACTGGGGGCTCAGAAGCATTTACATCGGAAGCTTGCTCTGGGGCAACTTCTTCTTCAGAATTGGTGCCCTACTCAGATGTAGCATTTTCATCTGCCTGAGCACATGGCTCAACTGTAACATTTTCAGCTGCAAGGGGACACTTTATTCTTCTTCTCGAGCACTTGGCTCAGATGGGTCAACACTTTCTCTCGCAACTTCATCGGGGGCAGCTTGCTCCACATTTTCCTCTGGAGCACTAAGCTCTGCATTTACATTTTCTTCGGGGATGTGGGGCTTCCCATGGTCTTGTTCTTCTTGAGCAGGAACTTCTTCTATTCCTACGAGGACCATCTCATGGCATGAATTTTTGGTGCCCACTGGTGTAGTGGCACTCTCTGATACCTGAATAGGCTCAGTGATTTTTACACCTGAGGTCTTTTTCTTTGCCTTGGTTGATCTACAAATTCTTCAGCCTTTCTCTTCTTCTTCTCAGTTGATGATGCATCAACTTATTCTTTTTCTATTTTTTTAGCTAATGCAGCTGACTCTCTATAGCCAAGCACTTCTGCGTTGTGCTTTTAAGTGGCATCAAGAACAGCTTCAGCAAGGCGCGCACGAACTAGTAGAAAGCAGGGCTTTTAAGTTGCATTATGAACCGGGACTAATGTGAGCATTAGTCCCGGTTCAAGCGTTTAGGGCGCTAGTCAGGGCTCGGCAGGCATCAGTCCCGGTTCAAAT
Source organism: Thinopyrum elongatum (assembly GCA_011799875.1). Taxonomy (NCBI): domain Eukaryota; kingdom Viridiplantae; phylum Streptophyta; class Magnoliopsida; order Poales; family Poaceae; genus Thinopyrum; species Thinopyrum elongatum. The sequence continues at coordinate 695,201,583 of CM022303.1, forward strand.
GGGACCTTTAGTCCCGGTTGGAGACAACAACCGGGACTAAACCCTCAACCCCTTTAGTCCCGGTTGAGGGTTTAGTCCCTGTTGTTGTCTCCAACCGGGACTAAAGGTTAGAATTAATAGTTGATAGAATTAGTTTTGCTATATTAAATAGTAATTCTTTTTGCCACATTAATATAATTAACTTTAGTTTCTATTGTTTGACAAAAATTTAGTTTTTGTAATTAGTTAATATTGATTTATTGCTATGTTAGTTGTTTTTAATTTCTTATGATTATAACTAGATTGTTAGAATAGTTAAAATCTACACCCATGTTACTAAGCTCGGGAACGTGACTCTGGCTTGGTTAACCTTAGTTGTGACTCTAGCTGGGACGGTGCTAGTATATGTAGTCGACGGTAGGATTGGCTGGACACCAACCCGGACTAAAGGGTCTACTCTAAACCCACCCCACCCTCTATCTAAAAACTACCACCCCCCCCCCCCCCTCCCGTATTGCCATTTCAGTTTGGAAAAAAACAAAAGAAAATGATAAAACTTCAAAAATTAAAATCCTTCGAGATGTAGTTATGTTATTACATCTACTAGTTAGGAAAATTAAAAAACATAGATTTCGACATGTTTTGCAACAAAGTGTTATCAAAAAGTAAAACGGCTATAACTTTTGCATACGATGTCGAAAAAAACGTATAATATATCAAAATGTTCAGCACGCGAAGCTGGTTCTGATTTCAACAGCCGTTGGCCGTTTTGCAAATTTTTAGAGGTGTCTCCAACCGGGACTAAAGGGGTTCCGAAAGTTTCTGTTTGTAGTTTCTGTTTTAAATTGCTTATACCTTTTAGGATATTTGATGTTTTTGAGTGATTCTTTTTGCATTAGATTCAACATTTTGTCTAGCTTCTGTTTGCGCCATTAGTTTTCAAATTTGAATGGTTTAAACTTGAATTTGTTCAAATTTGCTTCAAACCCTAGATTATGAAGAACTTGAGTTTAAAAATAGTTTTTAATTTAATTCTTTTTGCTCCTAGTCACATGTTAGACTGTAGTCACAGTAAGATTTATTTGGTTATTTTTAGAATAATTTAAATTACGATTTTAATTAAAACAGTATTGTTTTGCTTATATAGTTGTTTTAGTCATTTAATTATTGTTTTTAATTATTTTTAGTTAGTTCTCTCTGTAGGTTTTAACATGTTGTAGTATGCTTCTGTTAGACAACAGTATATAAATCTAATTAATTAAAATTAATTTTGCTACTGTTCTGTATTAATAGTTGTTTAGCCTTTAATTATAGTTGATAGAATTAGTTTTGCTGTATTAAAAAGTAATTCTTTTTGCCACTTTAATATAATTAACTTTAGTTTCTGTTGTTTGACAATAATTTAGTTTTTGTAATTAGTTAATATTGATTTATTGCTATGTTAGTTGTTTTTAATTTCTTATGATTATAACTAGATTGTTACAATAGTTAAACTCTACACCCATGTTACTAAGCCCGGGAACGTGACTCTGGCTTGGTTAACCTTAGTTGTGACTCTGGCTGGGGCGGTGCTAGCAGATGTAGTCGATGGTAGCATTGGATGGACAACAACCCAGACTAAAGGGGTTCTGACTCTACCACCCCCCCCCCCCCCGTATCGCCATTTCAGTTTTCAAAAAACAAAAGAAAATGATAAAAACTTCAAAAATTAAAATCCTTCGAGATGTAGTTATGTTACTACATCTACTAGTTAGGAAAATTTAAAAACATAAATTTTCACATGTTTTGCAAAAAAGTGTTACGAAAAGTAAAACGGCTATAACTTTTGCATACGATGTCGAAAAAATGTATAATATATCAAAATGTTCATCACGAGAAGCCGGTTCCGATTTAAACAGCCGTAGGCCGTTTGCAAATTTTTAGAGGTGTCTCCAACCAAGACTAAAGGGGTTATGGAAGTTTCTGTTTTTTATTTTTGTTTTAAATTGCTTATATCTTTTAGGATATTTGATGTTTTTGAGTGATTCTTTTTGCATTAGATTCAAAATTTTGTCTAGTTTCTGGTTGTGCCATTAGTTTTCAAATTTTAATGGTTTAAATTTGAATTTGTTCAAATTTTCTTCAAACCCTAGATTGTGAATAACTTGCGTTTAAAAATAGTTTTTAATTTAATTCTTTCTGCTCCTTGTCACATGTTAGATTGTTGTCACAGTAAGATTTATTTGGTTATTTTTAGAATAATTTTAATTAGGATTTTAATTAAAACAGTACTGTTTTGCTTATATGGTTGTTTTAGTCATTTAACTGTTGTTTTTAATTATTTTTAGTTAGTTCTTTCTGTAGGTTTTAACATGTTGTAGTATGCTTCTGTTAGACAATATTGTATAAAATTTTATAATTAATTAATATTAATTTTGCTACTGATTTGTATTAATAGTTGTTTAGCCTTTAATTATAGTTGATAGAATTAGTTTTGCTATATTAAAAAGTAATTCTTTTTGCCATGTTAATAAAATTAACTTTAGTTTCTGTTGTTTGACAATAATTTACTTTTTGTAATTAGTTAATATTGATTTATTGCTATGTTAGTTGTTTTTAATTTCTTATGGTTATAACTGGATTGTTAGAATAGTTAAAATCTACACCCATGTTACTAAGCCCGGGAGCGTGACTCTGGCTTGGTTAACCTTAGTTGTGACTCTGGCTGGGACGATGCTAGCAGATGTAGTCGACGGTAGGATTGGATGGACACCAACCCGGACTAAAGAGGTTCTGACTCTACCCCCCCCCCCCCCCCGCATATCGCCATTTATGTTTTGCAAAAAAGAAAAGAAAACGATAAAAACTTCAAAAATTAAAATCCTCTGAGATGTAGTTGTGTTACTACATCTACTAGTTAGGAAAATTAAAAAACATAAATTTCGACATGTTTTGCAAAAAAGTGTTATGAAAAAGTAAAACGGTAAAACTTTTGCATATGATGTCAAAAAAAATCTATAATATATCAAAATTTTAGCATGAGAAGCCGGTTCCGATTTCAACTGTCGTAGGCTGTTTTGCAAATTTTTAGAATCCTCAAATTTAAGGTTTTTCGAATTTTTGGACAAACTCTGGTTAAACTGTGGTCAAACAGTTGTCAAACTACTTATTCAATAAATATTAATGTTACTGAATAATTATTGTTTTTTAGAATAATAGTTTCAAACTCAAACGGTGAAACATGTGACATCATGCTCAAGGGCTTAATAGGATTGATATGATACATATAACAATAAGGTATAACTTCTGATAATAATAAGATTGTCATATTTGGATTCCTCACATTTTTCTGATAATAATGGATATATTATTTGTCGAATTTTGATTTACAGATTTAAAGATTTTAATTATGCCATATTAAATGAATAAATGGCAAAAAATGAATAAAATAATATTATTAGTTATTTTATTTTCATTGACATTCAATATTATTATTACTTATTTTGTTTATTTTAATAATTGTTTGGAATTCAAAAAATTAAATCATGTGTCATCAAGACTTAAGGGTTAATAGGATTGATAGCTTACTATTGTCAGGAAAACAACAAGTGTAGACTTGGAAACTAGGGGCGATAGAACATGGAAGTTTAGCGTGCTGGGGCTGGAGCAGTGAGAGGATGGGTGACTGGCTAGGAAGTTAGATGATTTGGAATGAGTGCTCCACGCTGGAGTAGTGAGGAGGGGTGATTAGAGATTAAATTATAAAATAATTCAAAGATTTGAAAATCGAAAAAAAAAACTTAAAAACTAATCAAAAAATTCAATTTTTTTTCAAAAAAATTCCTTTAGTCCTGGTTGGTAACATTAACCATGTCTAAAGGTCCTCCATCTCCCGGCCCAGACAGCGGCCACGTGGAGGGCCTTTAGTCCTGGTTCGTAATGCAACCGGGACTAAAGGGGGGGGAGGGCTTTAGTCCCGATTGCGCAGTCCCAGTTGGGCAACCGGGACTAAAGGCCCTCCCAAACCGGGACTGATGGCCCATTTTCTACTAGTGACACGAGAGTTCTTTCTTGCAAATGATTTGCAATCTTTCCTTTTGCAGAGATTCGATGTTGTACTTGATAGCAAGCAACTCATCATCATCGAAGCAAAGTTTATATGAATCTTCTACATCATTCCATTCTCGAACTATGTGATCGATTTCAACTTCATAGTTATTAGCTTTTTCTAGCAATAAGAAAATAGTTCATACAATTTCTTCTAGAATGGGCAACTCTTCGATTGGATTGAAGGGGTTCTGCGCCTAGACATCCATGAGGTCCATGATCTCTGATGGATCAAACAACTCGGATTCTACATGAGATTGCGAGGAAGATGGACCTGTAACATCTTGCTGTGGCTGTAAGTTGTATGGCTTCACATGAGGAATGTGATCTTCTGCGCCCTCACTTTCTTCCAGTGGAACTTGAGTAACATCGGGCTATGATGATGGTGAATTGATTGGAGCTTCAGTAGATATATCAGCGAAACCTTCGAGAGCGTCTACGTCTTCCCCTTTTGCATAATTATAGTAGAGCGAGGAGTACGACTGTTGGTAGTCTTCTTGACTTTCTTTTTCTTCGGCTGCGGATAAAGAGGTGAGTTGGTTGATATTTCATTGGTGTTTTGTTGTTGTTGCCCACTGGCTTCTGGAGGGGCTTGAATTTCGTCAGCAATAACTTCTTTGGACTTTGAGGCCTTTCTCTTTCATGAATTAGCTTGTTTCTTGGGCTTGAGGATCCCTCAACTGGAGCTTCTTGCGAGGCATCTGCATTATTCTTGGCTTCTCACTTTCCTTCACTACAAGAAATATGTCAACTTTTGACCATCAATATTGGTCACTGAATGGTCATTGTTTTCCGGTTGTGACCTTTTTGTGACCAAAATGAGTTGGTCAAAAGCTGACCGTCTCTAATGAAACTTAATGACCTTTCTTCTGAAATGGGAAAGGTCGTTGGTTAAACGACCAATTGTTTTGGTCGTTGGTTGTCTGCCCAGGCCACATCGGATCCAACGTGGCAAGCTAACGTGGCAAATTTGCGACCAAATGAAAAGGTCGTTGATTAGAATCAGGCCGGTCCAGTTCAGCCATTTATATGGTCCAAGCCCAATAATTCAGCCTTTTTATGATTTTTTTTGCTTCATGTTTTTGGGCCCTTTCTATCATGGGTCTTTACCTTTCCACATAGTTCGTTTCCTTTTTGTTTCTATTTTCTATTTGAAACGAGGCCTGCTTACAATACAAATTCTGAATAGCTTTTCAGTCGAGGTTATTTTGGGCCATGGCATTTTAATAGTACGAGTATATTTGGGCCATGGCCACTATCAGGTCCAGTAAGAACATTTTCTGGAGAATTTAATGTTCAAGTAAAATGTACACAACACATTACAAGAAAATAGCACTTACAACAGCAGATAAAATTTCATTTCACTCCTACTATAGCTCACTACATCATAGACAATACATGACACTTCATCCTTCAACTTTTTACCAGGCAGTAGACGAGTACACCTCACTTCAAATAAACAGTACTGTTCTTGGAAGCAAAATAGGCCGCCACACGCCATGGTGCGCCATCTTACTCGATCTACCCTCAAGGAACCAGCAGCGCTGCTTACTCCCTTGGCCCAGCTCCTTGCTGCAGAGGATGGCCGAGACTCGGATGCGGAGCTCCCAGCACATGACATATTGTGTCAATGCTTGCAGCAATAGAAGGAACTCACATACGATAGAACTTGCACAGTAGTGTATCAACACCCCAAAGGAGGCATTACAAAATTCTCTAAGAATGTTGCCAAAGGTTAACCTCACAGCAACACACCAACCTGAATAATAGACTAGTCATAGAATGTTACAATTAGCAAAATTCTCAAAGAATGTTACAATTATACGAGAACAATAGACTAGTCATAGCATGTGAAATAGCATCATAGAGGCGAGCTTGGCCATTTGTTTCAAGCGTGGAAGAAGACAATGTTAACTCTACAAACCTTAATCTACCAACAGAATCAGATAGGCAAGCTTGGCCATTCCTCCAAAATATTAGCAGGGAACAAAAAAACTACTAGTCAATGAATGTGAAATGACCTCACAAAGGTACGCTTGGCAATTCTCAAGGAGGGGAGCAGCAGAGGTTGACTCTGAAAGCCTGAACCTATGAACAGAAATGAGATTTGGGGGCAGTACAGTTCCTAGGGTTTATTAGCAATCCGAGCCAACTCAAGGACTACAACCAGATCCAGTTACTACTAAACATGTGCTAGATGTTAGTTAATAGCATCATAACCAGTTGAACCTAGCACCTAATCATCGATCAACTACCAAACAGTATGAGGCAAAAACAAACAAGAGGGGGAGGAGTTTATACATGATCTTCTTGAGCCTCTCCTTAAGCTAAAACATCATCCAAGGTAATCGCCTAAACAAGAACACTCCTTAAGATTCTGGAAATGGACCAACGCAGTACTAGCGAAGCTATGCGGGGATCTTTGTGAAGTAGCTTATCGCTTCTTGGAGACACCAATAGTATTTCCTCTCCTGCCGGTAGTCTTGGTGTGCTGACCACGGACACGCACGCCCCAGTAGTGACGCAGACCATGATGGTTCCTGGGAAAGAGAGTAGGGTTTCAAGCATAAGTGATCGCTCATACATCTTTGCACCAAGGAAAAATGCTACTTCAACAGTGAAGTTTTAAGGAATCAGCCATCAGGCATCAGCATACATCTATTGGAAACAGAGTAGTGATATACAGATAAGGTGGGTCACATACAAGGTACACTAGAAGGGTATACATGAATACATTGACAATCATCAATACCAGATTGCAAGACATAACAATCCATGTCAATATCAACACTTGGAACTAGCACTTGTAAAAATCACTTGCTCCATGGATATCAGTAACTTGCATGTAATCCAATGTTCAGCAACTAAACCAATAACAATCGGTGCACGAAATACTAAGACTAAGCTCCAGCAAAAATAGAGGATTGACCATACTGTCAAATAAGAAGAGATAAAGGAATTATAATGAGGAGGTTATTTCCAACAACATGTAATAGATCTTATTGCTTTGTGTTTGAGTGATCTGGTTACTTGTTTAAGTGAGTAATGTGTACAACAAAGAGAGAGAGAGAGAGAGAGAGAGAGAGAGAGCTAAACTGAACTAGAAATAAAAAACTGTTAAGCTGTCATACACATGATCTGGCACATTCTCCCGCTTCTCTTGTTCCATGATTTGCAAAACAGGTGAACAATCATCTTAGTAAGTACTCCCTCCATCCCAAAATACTGGACACAGATTTGTCTAAATATGGATTGATCCAGTTTGTGGTTGCAAAACAAAAGTATTAAAGGCAGTTTGTGATTACAATACGAATTGATCCAGTTTGTGATTGCATCTTAGTAAGTCGGTTCTTGATTCCTCACTGGACACAGGTGTTAAAGGTAGCTAGTATCAACTACAAAATCAAGATATTGGTATCAAATATAGGTAGATAACTTTTAGGCAACATTGATCCAGTTTGTGATTGCCAAACAAAAATTTCATGCAGTAAAGGAGAATACAATAGAGCAAGAACCCGCACAAACTCACGAATGAGGCGAGTAAGGAATCCAATCGAGAAGCTGTCCATCAGCATCCCCAAACCCAATACAGAAGGAACAGGTCCGGGAAGACGCCCTCCCAGTCCCAGCCCAGCCGCAGGTGTTGTGGTTCGTGGGCAGCCAACCGCTGGCCGTCCGTGTCCGGGAAGACTGAGCTACAGCAGCACCTCCCCTGCGTTCAACCATATCAGCGAGAGGCGAACATATTGATTCATGAGTGGGATTGGCAGCGGGAGAGGCGGTACCTTCCTTGGTGAGCGCCATGGGCGCGATGGAGGAGGACGGCTGCAGCAGATTCGTCGGCGCCCGAGAAGAAGCACATCTTGCTGGAATCCGGCGGGATTGGAGGAGGTGGCGGCGGTGAGGAGAGTCACGGGGAGAGGGGCAGAGGAGGCGACCATGGTGACCTACCACCACCGGCGTCGCTCGTCCAGCGTGGGGGAAACCAGCGCGGGGGCGAGGGGAGGGCGGAGGCAGCTCACCTGCCATTTTCGGGCATGCGGCATGCGGCGTGGTGGGAGACAGAGGCGAGGCAGAGAGGGAGGGACGGAGGTGAAGCGGTGAGCGTGCGTGGACGGCGAAGTGCGGCGTGGATCTGGGCAGCACGAGGCGAAGTGCGCCGTCGATCTGGGCGGCAGGGAAGGACTGCGATGGGAAAAAGGGAGCGGCGGCGGCGATGGGGAGAAGGGATCTAGGGTTTCGTGGGTGGACGAGGATGAGAGGGACTGATACATCTCCAACGTATCTATAATTTATGAAGTATTCATGCTGCTATATTATCATTCTTGGATGTTTTACAATCATTTTATAGCAACTTTATATCATTTTTTGGGACTAACCTATTGACATAGTGCCTAGTGCCAGTTGCTGTTTTTTGCTTGTTTTTTACATCGCAGGGAATCAATACCAAATGGAGTCCAAACACCGCGAAACTTTTTCTGGATTTTTTATGGACCAGAAGACATTCAATGGGCTAGAGCAACACCTGGGGGTGCCACGAGGGGGGCACAACCCACCAGGGCGCGCACCACCTCTTCGCCCTATAAATTGCCGAATATTCCAAAAACCCTCGGCGTGACCCTAGATTAGAAGTTTCGCCGCCGCAGGCCTCTGTAGCCACCAAAAACCAATCTAGACCCCGTTCCGGCACCCTGCCGGAGAGGGAAATCATCACCAGTGGCCATCTTCATCATCCCGACGGCCACCATGATGAGGAGGGAGTAGTCCACCCTCGGGGCTGAGGGTTTGTACCAGTAGCTATGTGTTCTTGATGGCACGATCTTGATGTATCGCGGGCTTTGTTAATATACTTGGATCATATGGTGTTTCTCCATCTCTATCTTGTTGTCAATTGAGTTTTCCCTTTGAGATTTCAATTTATCAGATTGAATAATTTTATGGATTTGAGAGCACTTGATATATGTCTTGGCACTCAACTCGCGGATTCCCGCGGTGACATTGGGGTAATCTATCCATAGGGGTTGATGCATGTTTTCGTCCTTGTTTCTCCGGTAGAAATATTGGGGCACTCTTTGAAGTTCTTTGTGTTGGATTGAGTATTATGAATCTGAAATTGTTTGATGCATATCACATAATCAACTCACGGATACTCGCGGTGACATTGGAGTATCTAGGTGACATTAGAGTTGGTTGATGTGTATCATATGGTGTTATTTTAATAGGAACTCTTGGATAGATCGAACGGAAAGAATAGCTTTGTGTTATTTTAGTACGAACTCTTGAATAGATGGAACGGAAAGAATAAATTTAAGGTGGTTTCGTACCATACAAATAATTTCTTCTTATGTTCTCCGCTAGATAAGAACTTTGAAGTGACTCTTCGTTGCACGTTGAGGGATGGTTATATGATCCAATTAGATTATCATTGTTGAGAGATTGCACTAGCGAAAGTACGGACCCTAGGCCTCATTTTCAAGCATTGCAATACCGTTTGTGCTCCGTTTTATCAATTGCTACCTTGCTGTTTTTATTGTTTCTATTACAAAAATCAATATCTACTATCATTACTACACTTCTATCACCATCTCTTCACCGAACTAGTGCACCTCTACAATTTACCATTGTATTTGGTGTGTTGGGGACACAAGAGACTTTTTATTATTTGGTTGCAGGGTTGTTTGAGAGAGATCATCTTCATCCTACACCTCCCACGGATTGATAAACCTTATGTTATCCACTTGTGGGAAATTTGCTGCTGTCCTACAAAACTCTGCGCTTGGAGGCCCAACACGAGTCTACAAGAACAAGTTGTGTAGTAGACATGAAGCTCTTTTCTGGCGCCATTGCCGGGGAGGTGAGTGCATGAAAGTATATCTTTAGATCTTTCTATCGAATCTTTTAGTTTCTTGTTTTATCACTAGTTTGGTTTATACAAAGAAAACTACAAAAAAATGGAATTGAGGTTGCATCATATTATTCATCTTTATAATGTCTTTCGTGAAAATGATGGAAAAGAAAATTGTGCTCAATTGATAGAAGAAGAATTCTATAAAATGTTTGACAAAAAATCTTTGAATGATGAGCATGATTGCAATGTTGTCGGTATGAACTCTTTGAATATCCATGATGCTAATGATATGCAAAGCTACAAGCTTGGGGATGCTATATTTGATGAAGATGATATTTTTAGTCCCCCAAGTTTTGATGTGCAAATTTGTTATAATGGTAGCATGCTTCCTATTTATGATGATTATGTTGATGAAAGTGGGTTTGTAAGAGTGTCAACTCTAGGTACTAATGATCCCACTATTTTGGAGGGTGTTGAATCTTATTGTGATAATTATGAAAGTGGGTTTGGAGAGGTCATGACTTTATTTAGTGATGAATCCACTACTTTGGAAGAGGTTTCAATTGACTATGACAACAATGTTGCTATCTATGATGATTATGGTGATGACATGTATGCTATAAAGAATAATGATAACCATGAAACTTGTCATCATGATTTTAATTTTCTATCTCATGATAGTTATTTTGTTGAGTTTGCTCCCACTATTATGAATGAGAATAAATTTGCATATGTGGAGAGTAATAAAAAATTTATTCATGTGGATCATGAAAAGAATGCTTTATGTGATAGCTATATTGTTGAATTCATTCATGAGGCTACTGAAAATTATTATGAGAGGGGAACATATGCTTTTACATATTGCAATAATATCAAATTTCCTCTCTTTATGGTGAAAGTTTTGAAGTTGCACTTGTTTTGCCTTCCTATGCTAGTTGATTCTTGTTCCCATAACTTGTTTGCTCACAAAATCTCTATTCATAGGAAGTGGGTTAGACTTGAATGTGCTAGTCATATGCTTCATCATGCTCTCTTTGTGTTTCAATTCTTATGTTTTATGCGAGCATCATTGAAATCATCATGCCTAGCTAAAAGGCATTAAAGAAAAGCGCTTGTTGGGAGACAACCCAACACTTTTACCTACTGTTTTGGTGTTTTCACATGATTAGGATACTGTAGTAATCTTGTTTTATAGCTTTTGTTTCAATAAAGTGCCAAGTAAAGCCTTTGGGATAGTGTGGATGATAGTTGACTTGATTCTGTGCAAAAACAGAAACTTTTGCGTCCAGTGCAGAAATTCTTGTCTTTTACTGGAAGGTGGAAAAATTCTGATTTTTTTTACAGCTGATGGGTATACAATTTCTCGACGTTTTCCTAATTTTTCTAAATTTTTGGAGTAGCAGAAGTATGGTTGGAGTACAGAATATTACAGACTGTTCTGGTTTTGACAGATTCTGTTTTCAATGCATAGTTTGCTTGTTTTCTAGTTTCGATGGCTTATATTGTTCAATATAAATTGTGGAAATGATATGCTACAGTATGCATTGTGTGGAAACAATTATGAATCTTGTCTTTGACAGTACCAAAGTGAAATGGTTTGCTCTTTATCATACTAACCTATCTCACGAAGTTCCGTTTTTTTTTGTGTGATTGAAATTTTCAAGTTTTGGGTGAGATGTCGATATGAGGAGAATAAGGAGTGACAAGACCCTAAGCTTGGGGATGCAAAAGGCACCCCAGGGTAATATTCAAGGAAGATCCAAGCAACTAAGCTTGGGGATGCCCCGAAAGGCATCCCCTCTTTCGTCTCCAACATTATCGGTAACCTCACTTGGAGCTACATTTTTATTCGTCACATGATATGTGTTTTGCTTGGAGCGTCATTTTCTTGTTAGGATTTGATTCCTGTTATTGATAATAATTTTTTGCATCTTTCTTTTCAATAAAAATGTCAAGGATACCCTTTACCATGCTTATTTTGCAAGTATTTGAGTTGCTGTTTCAAAACAGAAAGTTTATCGATGTTGCAAAAATTCCCGATAAAAGTTAGAATGTGATAAAATGTTGAAACTTTTTGAAAAATAATCTCTGATAAATTTTCTACAGTGTGATAAATTTTCATAATTTTTGGAGTTAAACAAGTACTGATACTCTTGCATTCTTTACAGACTGTACTGTTTTGGCAGATTGCTGTTATGTTTGCATTGTTTCCATATGTTTGCTTGTTTAATGATTCTATTTGAGGATAGGAGTATTAAATATGCAGAGGCATTTAGTATGCAATGTTGAATAATAATTTTTGTGATTTCCTACAGTAGAGAATGATAAGGTTTTTGCATTGGTTTATACTAACTTATCTCACGAGTTCTTGTTGAGTTTTGTGTGTATGAAGTTTTTAAGATTTAGGGAAACCGTGATATAAAATGAATTAAGGAGACGCAAAAGCTCAAGCTTGGGGATGCCCAAGGCATCCCAAGATAATATTTCAAGAAGTCTCAAGCATCCAAGCTTGGGGATGCCCCGGTAGGCATCCCACCTTTCTTCATCAACAATTATCGGTTAGTATCGGTTGAGCCTAAGTTTTTGCTTCTTCACTTGAGTTGTGCTATCCTTGGAATGTCATTTTGTTTTGATTTACTTGCTGTTTTAATAAAATACTTAGATCTGAAAGTTTTTAAATAAGAGAGAGTCCTCAATTAGTTACCCCTTTACTTAACTACTCGCTTGACCTTCACTTATATCTTTTTGGAGTAGTTTGTCATTTACTCTCGTGCTTTACTTATATCCTATGAGTAAATTGTTGAATGAATTCAGTATCATGAAGTTGAAATTATATGTTCATATCATGCCTAGTGGTAGCTTCACATTGTGTTTAGAAAGTGAAATCTTTTGAAGCTTGACAATCACAATATTGGTCATACAAGTAATTCATGAATGATTACTATAAGGAAGAGAACTTTCACATGCAAACACACTATCTTGGAAATCTTTTGTGATTGTGAGCCCCCATCAAAATATTATATGCCCAAATTGTTGACCTTGGACACGGAAGACAACGTAATGATTTATGTTTGTTCATATTCACATAGAAGTTATATTGTCATAGATCCTTCAACATGTGGTGCTTGCTCCCCATCTTTGCTAGCCAAAAATTCTGCACCAAGTAGAGATACTACTTGTGCATCCAAAAACCCTTAAACCCAAATCTTATTTTCAAGAGTCCACCATACCTACCTAAGGATTGAGTAAGATCCTTCAAGTAAGTTGTCATCGGTGCAATAAGGCAATAAAAATTGCTTCTAAAAGTGTTAGATCATTTAGTGTAAGAGAAAATTAAGCGTTGTATGAACTTGTGATGGCAAAGAATAAAAGCGACAGACTGCATAATAAAGGTTGCTATCATTAGGGGCAATATAACATGACGATCTTTTGCACTAAGGGATTGAGCATACAAACAAAAAGCGCATGGCAACCTCTGCTTCCCTCTGCGAAGGGCCTACCATTTACTTTTATGTATTTACTTTCATGCAAGAGTCAAAGTTTTTCTCTCTATTCCTTTTTATTTTTCTCTTTTGGCAAGCGTCATGTGGTGAGGAAAGATCTAGGCACATATATCCAGTTGGATATGGGTAGCATCAGTTGTTATTGTTGACATCACCCTTGAGGTGAATACGTTGGGAGGCGAAATTATAAGCCCCTATCTTTCTATGTGTCCGGTTGAAACGTTTTGCTCATGTGTATGCGGTGAGTGTTAGCAATCATAGAAAGCTATATGATGGTTGAGTATGTGGAGCTCTTACTTAGACTCTGTTGAATAAGTTGAATTGCAATTGTTTGGAGACTAAGAATATAGGTTGTTGAGTTTCAAGAGAATTCATTGTTTGAAACTTAACATGTGAATTTGTTGCTACTTTAACATGAGAAGTTTTATAAGAAAGAATTGCTATTATGATGCTAGAAAAAGTGATTGAAATTACTATTGATCAAACTTATGCACTTTGCTAGCATTCACACTTCATAAATTATTTCTTTTATCATTTACCTACTCGAGGACGAGTAGGAATTAAGCTTGGGGATGCTAATACGTCTCCAACGTATCTATAATTTATGAAGTATTCATGCTGCTATATTAGCATTCTTGGATGTTGTACAATCATTTTATAGCAACTTTATATCATTTTTTGGGACTAACCTATTGACATAGTGGCCAGTGCCAGTTGCTGTTTTTTGCGTGTTTTTTACGTCGTAGGAAATCAATACCAAACGGAGTCCAAACACCGCAAAACTTTTTGTGGATTTTTTATGGACCAGAAGACATCCAATCGGCCAGAGCAGCACCTGGGGGGTGCCCCGAGGGGGGCACAACCAACCAGGGCGCGCCCCAGTGGGTTGTGCCCACCTCGGTGGCCTCCCGCACCGCCTCATCGCCCTATAAATTGCCAAATATTCCAAAAACCCTCGGGAAGACCCTAGATCAGAAGTTCCGCAGCCGCAAGCCTCTGTAGCCACGAAAAACCAATCTAGACCCCGTTCGCCAACCTGCCGGAGGGGAAAATCATCACCGGTGGCCATCTTCATCATCCCGGCGGCAACCATGATGAGGAGGGAGTTGTCCACCCTTGGGGTTGAGGGTTTGTACCAGTAGTTATGTGTTTAATATCTCTCTCTCGTGTTCTCGATGGCACGATCTTGATGTATTGCGGGCTTTGTTAATATAGTTGGATCATATGGTGTTTCTCCCTCTCTATCTTGTTGTGAATTGAGTTTTCCCTTTGTGATTTCATTTTATCGGAATGAATACTTTTATGGATTTGAGAGCACTTGATCAATATCTTGGCACTCAACTCGTGAATTCCTGAGGTGACATTGGGGTAATCTATGCATAGGGGTTGATGCACGTTTTCATCCTTGTTTCTCTGGTAGAAATCTTGGGGCACTCTTTGAAGTTCTTTGTGTTGGATTGAGTATTATGAATCTGACATTGCTTCATGCATATCGCATAATCAAATCACGGATACTCGCGGTGACATTGGAGTGTCTAGGTGACATTTGAGTTGGTTGATGTGTATCATATGGTGTTATTTTATTACGAACTCTTGGATAGATCGAACGGAAAGAATAGCTTTGTGTTATTTTAGTACAAACTCTTGAATAGATCGAACGGAAAGAATAACTTTAAGGTGGTTTCGTACCCTACAAACAATTTCTTCTTATGTTCTCCGGTAGTTAAGAACTTTGGAGTGATTCTTTGTTGCACATTGAGGGATGGTTATATGATCCAATTAGATTAGCATTGTTGAGAGATTGCACTAGCGAAAGTACGGACCCTAGGCCTCATTTTCAAGCATTGCAATACCATTTGTGCTCCATTTTATCATTTGCTACCTTGCTATTTTTTATTGTTTCTATTACAAAAATCAATATCTACTATCATTACTACACTTGTATCACCATCTCTTCGCCGAACTAGTGCACCTATACAATTTACCATTCTATTTGGTGTGTTGGGGACACAAGAGACTTTTTATTATTTGGTTCCATGGTTGTTTGAGAGAGACCATCTTCATCCTAGACCTCCCACGGATTGATAAACCTTAGGTCATCCACTTGAGGGAAATTTGCTACTGTCCTACAAAACTCTGCACTTGGAGGTCCAACACACGAGTCTACAAGAACAAGTTGTGTAGTAGACATCAGGGACATGGGTGATTCGGGAGGGGGATGAGAGCGGCGAGGGGGGTGTGGGCTACCGTTGGATCCGGGAGCATTCGACGGTGCTCAATCCATGATCCGCGTGAGATGTTTTTGGACCAATCAGAACGCAGTACCCCTTTGATGCCATTAAGACCATTCAAATTGGTCATAATCGATTAAAAATAATATGCTAAATCATGTCAACTATTATAAAAGAAAAAATAGAAAAGAAAACCTTCATTTTCTTTGGATGAAACTTTCATTTTCCATTTTTTGAGTGCCCGAAATGAGTTTTTTTGTGAAGGACCTACCATATATTTGTTGCAAAGTTGGACCAAATCAATTTTCTAAAATACTAGGTCATATTTAATGTACAATTGACCAAATGGTTGGGTGCAAAAAGTTTTGATCCACCTCTCGTGAAAAAGACAAATTTCCGCCGATTCAGTAGGAAGGGGTTCAAATTTGAACTGCAGCTGCCTCATTGTTTGCTATTTATTTTTTTCCAAAAAACATTTCTAGGTACATAAGTATCTACTTAATCAGAGAAACACCAAATGTTTTCCAAGATTTAACCACTACCTAGAAACGGTTATGCTCGCCGTTTTGACCGCATTTTGAAATGGGCATGATAAATTCAAAAAAAATCAAAAAATTGGAAAACCTTCGCATTGTGGCATTATATGTGACCAAGTTGTCAGGAAAAATAAAGAACTTCTAATACGGCAATTATTTTTAAAAAGTGTTCTCAGAAATGTGCTATCATGTGTGAAGATTCACGGCTTTTAAGCCAAATGATCAATCTTCTGGCCGCATTCAAGGCATAGTTTGTTCAAATTTTCTCATATTGTGCACAAGGGTGCATCTTGGAATGGAAAACAATGTTTCCTAAGGAAGTTTTCATTTTCTTGGGATGAAAATTCCATTTTCAATTTTTCGAGTGCCCGAAATGAGTTTTTTTGTGAAGGACCTACCATATATTTGTTGCAAAGTTGGAAAAAATCAATTTTCTAAAA
Source organism: Thinopyrum elongatum (assembly GCA_011799875.1). Lineage (NCBI taxonomy): Eukaryota > Viridiplantae > Streptophyta > Magnoliopsida > Poales > Poaceae > Thinopyrum > Thinopyrum elongatum. Next base: position 695,218,206 of record CM022303.1, read on the forward strand.
TACTAGGTCATATTTAATGTACAATTGACCAAATGGTTGGGTGCAAAAAGTTTTGATCCACCTCTCGTGAAAAAGACAAATTTCTGCCGATTCAGTAGGAATGGGGTCAAATTTGAACTGCAGCTGCCTCATTGTTTGATATTATTTTTTTACAAAAATCATTTCTAGGTAAATAAGTATCTACTTAATCAGAGAAACACCAAAAGATTTCGAAGATTCAACCACTAGCTAGAAACGGTTATGCCCGCCGTTTTAACCGCATTTTGAAATGGGCATGAAAAATTCAAAAAAAATAAAAAAATTGGAAAACCTTCGCATTGTGGCATTATATGTGACCAAGTTGTCAAGAAAAATAATGAACTTGTAATACGGCAATTGTTTTAAAAAAGTGTTCTCAGAAATGAGCTATCATGTGTGAAGATTCAATACTTTTAAGCTAAATGATCAATCTTATGGCCGCATTCATGGCATAGTTTGTTCAAATGATCTCATATTGTGCACAAGGGTGCATCTTGGAATGAAAAACAATGTTGCCTAAGGAAGTTTCCATTTTCTTTGGATGAAAATTTTATTTTCCACTTTTCGAGTGCCCAAAATCAGTTTTTTTGTGAAGGACCTACCATATATTTGTTGCAAAATTGGACCAAATCAATTTTCTAAAATACTAGGTCATATTTAATGTACAATCTACCAAATGGTTGGGTGCAAAAAGTTTTGCCACCTCTCGTGAAAAAGACAAATTTCTGCCGATTTAGTAGGAAGGGGGTCAAATTTGAACTGCAGCTGCCTCATAGTTTGCTATTTATTTTTTCCAAAAATCATTTATAGATACATAAGTATCTACTTAATCAGAGAAACACCAAAATTTTTCCATGATTCAACCACTAGCTAGAAACGGTCATGCCCGCCGTTTTGACCGCATTTTGAAACGGGCATGAAAAATTCAAAAAAACTCAAAAAATTGGAAAATCTTCGCATTGTGACATTATATGTGACCAAGTTGCCATGAAAAATAATACACTTGTAATACGACAATTATTTTAAAAAAGATTTGTGTACACTAGAAACATTTTTTATACATATAAAAAAAAAATTGTTGAAAAAAATTTGTAAAAAAAATTTGTTGTAAAAAAAATTCTCCATTTTTCAAGAATATTAGACCACATTTTATGAACAAATTTGTGTACAGTAGAATTTTTTTTTATACATATTAAACGGTTTTTAGTTACATCATTAACATTTTTATAAATATTTTGATGTCTAATATTTGGACACATGTCTACATTTCTTAAGACACATTGTACATATTGTTTATATATGTTTAACATCTTCTCATATATTCCCAACAAAAAAACATCTTTTCATACATACGTTTTGATGTCTATATTTGTTTTTACACATTTTACATTTTTTGTATACATATAAAACATTGTTTATATAGGTTAGAAATTTTTTAAATACATGATTAACACTTTTAGAAAATCTTGTTTTGTTATCTACTTTTCCATATACTCCCTTCGTCCGAAAAAGCTTGTCTCTCAAATGGATGTATCTAGCACTTGCGGAACAAGCTTAGGACATGCTTTTTCAGACAGAGAGAGTATATATATATATATATTGTAAAATTTCCATATATACGTACTGATGACTATTTTTTCATACGCATGAATTTTTTTATACATATCTAATATTATTTATGATTATCAGTTTTTATATGCATGAAACTTTTTAAATACACACATTTAGTTTTTTAAACAGATGATTACAGTTTTTGAAATATGTGTTAACATTTACATTTTTTTGAATTACACATTTAGTTTTCTAATTGCTAAACCATATAGCAAGATTCACAAAGGAGTTCATTATTTTCCTATTCTTATAATTTTATATTGTTTAATTGGTTTCAAGATTTTTTCTATAAGGAAAAACCTTTTTAGAGTTATACAATGAAAAATCTGTTTTTTAGACAATAATGAAAACTTATTTTTTTTCAGATAACTGACCATCCTTATCAAATGGTAATAATAAAAAACTTGTTATTTTCCCATTTTTTTCGTTGGGCCGAATATATGTTTTTTTTTGAAAAATATGAGGGCATCCCACATTTCTTCCTGGATGGGCCGAGGCCTACATGGCACACGGAAGTTTTAAAACACAAAAAGGAGCTGGCCTCGTTCCACCGAGGCCCAAGCCCACATGGAGCGACACCTTAAGTACCAATGCATCCACGTTCACAACCTCATGACCATTTATATTGGTCGTAATCAGGTAGAAATAAGGTCGTTGACCACTCTTGTCTGCTTTATGACCATTTGGTGTAAGGCAATTTCAGGGTTTGGGCCCTTCCAAGCGAAATGGCCGTGGATTTATGACCAATTCAGCTGGGGTCACTGAGAGAAGGTCACAAGTTGACATATTTCTTGTAGTCTTTCAACCTCATTTGGATAATCTGTAGGAGTCATTAGACTTGAGGCATCTGCATTTGGAAGAACTAGAGGACACTGAGTCTGTCTTTTCTTCGCAACGTTCAATGATCTCAAAATAGTCCATGCTGGCGAGAATAAGAACTTCATCACCTATCGAGGGGTTACAAATTCATAAGCATACCATTTCCATGCCCATCCGCTAGTGGTGCGTTGAATTCTCAACTTTCGTTGCTCTTCATCTTCATTGGGAACTATATCATACCCTAAAGAACAATCTTCTGCATTGTTGCTTATCTTTTGTCTGCCACCTCTTCTCTTAGGAGGATCAATTTAATCTGCAGTTTATGGATTAGACTTTTTCTTTGCAGTTCCTCCCATCTATTTCTTCTTTTGAGCATGCAATTTCTTCTTAGGAGTCTGACCGGATCCTTCATCTGTACCTCTGGAAGGAGTAGAGACGATCATATCCTCTTCCAATTGCTTCATAAACTGACCAAAAGATTTTGTAGTAGACAGAGTAACTGAACATGCAAAGAAGTAAGATGCGAGGGAATAGGGGTATGGTAACAAATACGCACATTTTTTTAAGGAATTAGAACATATCTCCTAAAGATGAATTCGCATGAGGATTTAACTTTGTGGTGCCAAACTTGTACAATAGAGACTTTGCACAAATATGGAATCAGAAAGTCATCTTAACTTGCGAGGAATTACACCCAATGAAATGTGTCCGATATACTGAGGAACTACTATAAAAATAGCATGTACTAAAGTTGCCTAAGTCAATCGAATAAAATCATACAACAAAAAAAAGTGAAAATTAGCTTGATGAATAGTAGTTCAGAGAATATGAACGACGGTTCAGGAAAACTAGCCCTAACATGCGGAGAGATCCAACTACGAAGATGGTGGAGGAAGATACCTGCGGTCAGCGTGGAACGCGGTAGCGAGAAGTTTGGTGGTATCCAAGCGACGAACGCAACAACAACGGTGATGATCGGTGAGGCCGCTCGATGGTTTTCGCGCACAGAGAGAGAGAGAGATAAAGAGAGAGAGAGAGAGAGAGAGAGTAAGCGGTTTGACTGAGTGCTCAAACTGTCTAAGGATGGACATGGGGCACTATTTATAGGAGGAAGTGGGGAAGTGGCCCTGTCGATTGGAATTCGACGTGGAGATCTACTGACAGTTGAGATTTGGGACACGTGTGCAAAGATCAGATTTGTCTCTCATTTTAAGTGGGAAAACCTCAAAGAGCGATGGCTTTCGCCAAATCGATTTCTTCGGTATCCACAAATTCATTGCAGTCAAGGATACTTAGATGAATATTTGAAAGTTTTCAAATTATGTATTCATGAAGAATTAGAATAGAATGGGTATGAAGAAGAATAAAGGGGATAGGGTCTGACACATTTCAGTTAGAGGAAATTGCAAAACGAGGAAATAGCTAATAGTGAATGCAATAGAGGACTAATACCAATTCTACCTAAGGCAATAAACAAACAAAGAAAAACACAATTATGGTGGTGGCATTACCCATCGTGTAAGAATATGAGGACCCAGAACTTTGTACAACTATCTGTAGAGTCCTGTGAGTCAAATTCTTCATTAATTTAATCACACTTAGAGTGTAATTCTTCATTGAGAGAAGATTACAAATCCTTTGTGTGTTATGCAACTAATTCTTCTAAAATGCATAAGTGTTAGTGCGCGTGCATGATTACAACACGTTCGAAGACTCTAGGATATTTAGTTCACACTGTAATGCATATTACCTTTTCTCATCCAAAGGCTTCGTGAAGATATCTGCAAGTTGCCTCTCTGTCTTGACATGACTAATGACAATATCCTCTTTGAACACATGATCTCAGAGGAAATGATGCCTGATATCAATATGCTTCACGCAAGAGTGGTGCACCGTGTTGTAAGAAACCTTTATTGCACTCTCGTTGTCGCAAAGGAGTGGGATCTTTTTCACCTTGATGTCATAGTCCTTGAGTGTTTGCTTCATCCATAGGAGCTGAGAACAACATGCTCTGGAAGCAACATATTCTGCTTCAGTGGTGGAGAGGGACACACAGTTCTGATTCTTCAAAGATTAGCACACCAGAGACCTTTCAAGGAAATGACAAGTTCCCAAGGTAGATTTCCGATCCACGCAGTCACTAGGGTAGTCCTAGTAAGAATATCCAATGAGATGGAACTGCGCTCCCTTAGGATACCATATTCCTAAGGTAGGGGTATGAACCAAATATCGAAGAATTCATTTCACCACGAGGTGAACCAAATTGTGCACACATGCGAACACTTAGCATAATATTGGGCCTAGGTTCATAGAGGTAGAATAGAGGACCAATCATAGAGTGGTATACCTTTTGATCGAATGGTTTACCATTTTCATCGCCATCCATGTGGCCATTAGTCGGCATTGGTGTCTTGATACCTTTGCAATTTTTTATGCTGAACTTTTTCAGGCAGTCCTTGAGATAATTCTCTTAAAAGAGGAATATGCCATTCCTCTATTGACGAACTTGAAGTTCGAGGAAAAACTTCAGTTTCCGCATCATGGTCATTTGATACTTCTTGGACATCATCTTAGCGAATTCTTCACTATAACATTGGTTAGTACATCAGATAATATCATCCACATATATTTGACAGATGAATGCTTCACCGTCATAAGATTTGGTGAATAGAGTGGAATCTGTACATCCTGGGGGTGAAGCCTTTTGACTTCAAGAAGTCCTTGAGAGTATCATACCAAGCTCGAGGAGCTTGCTTGAGCCCATATAGATCTTTATGAAGCCTATAAACTTTATCCGGATGCTTCGGATCTTCAAAACCCGGGGGTGCATAACATTTACATCTTCCTCGATATTACCATTGAGGAATGCACTTTTGACATATATTTCATATAGAAGGATATTATGATGGTTAGCATTTGCGAGGAATATGCGAATAGCTTCGAGACTTGCAACTGGTGCATATGTCTCACCAAAATCAATACCTTCGACCTGTGTGTAGCCTTGAGCCACAAGTCGAGCTTTATTCGCCCCAACTTGACCATCTTTGTCTTGCTTGTTGTAGAATATCCATTTGGTGCTGATGTCATTGTGCTTTGCTAGATCTGGTCTATCGACCAAAGTGCACTCCTTGTTGTGCTTGAATTGCAACAATTCTTCTTGCATAGCCATCATCCATTGCGGTTCATGAAGTGCTTCATCATCCTTGGATGTCTCTAGGATCAACATAAACAAGAAATGCCCGCATAAGTTAGTTAAACAAGCATGAGAACGAGTGAGAGGACCTTGAGTGTTGATATCATTGAGGATTTTATCGTCTTGCACTTGTCTTGCAATCCTTGGATGATGTGGTCCTGTCATCCCTTGAAGCCTTTACTAGTTAGGATCTTCGTGATTTTCTTCATGATCTGCATTAGTTTTAGGATCAGCATTTTCTTCGGTACAAGCACCATTTGCTTCGGGTCTAGCATTAGCTCGAGGAGGTGTATCAGTTACATCTCCAGCTTTAGAAGTGGAAGCTTTTGCTTTAATAGGTCTGACATCTCCAATGCCCATCGTCTTTATTGCTTCACCCAGAGGAATTTCATGTCGCACATGAGGCAACTGCTCTTTTTGAGAGCCTTTAGGTTCCTCAAACTACAAATCCACAATGTCTTCAACCTTACATGAGTGGTTGTTGAAGACTCTGTAGGTATGCTAGTTGTGCCATAAACGAGTAAAATCCCTCATGTGCTTTGGGTGCAAATTTAGAACTATGATGCTTACTATGAATGCAGCATGGTGCACCAAAGACTCGAAAGTATGATACAGTTGGCTTTTTACTGGTAATGAGCTCGTATGAAGTCCTCTTGAGAAATTTGTGAAGATAAACCTTGTTGACGATATGGTACGCAGTGTTCATGGCGTCCGCCCAAAATCTGATTGGGGTCTTGAATTCATCGAGCATGGTGCGAGCCATTTCGATGAGACCTATTCTTGTGTTCCACAACCCCATTTTGCCGTGGAGTGTAGGTGGTAGAGAACTCATGCTTGATGCCATACTCATTGAGGAATTCACCAATATTTGTGTTTTTAATTCCATGCCATTGTCACTCCTCACATGCTTGATGATGACTTCATAGTCATTTTGAGCTCTTCATGCAAATCTTTTGAAGCATTTCCTCATTCTTGGCTTTATCTTCAGGAAAATAAACCCAGGTGAATTGACAAAAATCAATGACAATAATGAGACCATAAGAGTTACCACCGACGCTTTTGTTGGTTTGTGGTCTGAATAAGTCCATATGAAGAAGTTCAAGTGGACAAGTCATAGTCATCAGATTCTTCGCAGGATGCTTAGACTTCACTTGCTTGCCGGCTTCGCATGCACTGCACAATGGTCCTTGTCGAACTAGTAATCATCAATTCCTTTGATGTGCTTGTGCTTGACCAGCTTTTGCAAATTGCTCATACTCACATGACCAAGTCTTCAGTGCCATAGCAAACCCTTTGTTGCTTTTGGAAGCAGACAAGTGGCAACTGATGGACCTTTAGAAAAGTCTACAAGGTAAAAATCATCTTTCTTAACACCTTTGAAGACTAAGGAATAATCACTAGCCACGAAGACTTTGCAGCCAGTCTTAGACAATAATACAAGCAAGTCCATGTCGGTTAGCTTAGAAACAGACATAAGATTGTATCTGAGGGATTGAACAAGCATCGCATTATCAATATGTTTATCCCTTGAGATAGTGACTTTACCTAACTTAATTACATTTCCTTTGCTGTTGTCACCAAATATGAGATTCTTCTCTGAAGAAGCACTTAGCATGGAATCACCAAACATGCTTTTGCCTTCGGTCATGTGATTGGTACAGCCACTATTCATCACCCATTTAGTGCCTCTGGAGACATAGCCCTACAGAAGAATTATGTCTTCTTGACCACCGACATCTCGATGGGTGCCTTTAAGTGTTTGAAGTACACTGAACATTTGAAGGCTTAGCATATGAAGCATTTGAAGTACGCTTCGGAGCTGGGTTATACTATTGAAATGAATGTGCAGAGAAATTCTTCGAGGATTTATGAACATAATCGTTTCCCAGATTTTCTTCTCTAGAGGTCCATTCCTGTGGAGTCAAAATAGCATTCATAGGAGTGTTATCAATAAGCTCCTTGGTTACCAAAATTTTCATCTCTGGAGGTCCATTCCTATAGTTGGTACCAACATATCTGACAAATACTTCACGATGCTGATTTTTGAATAGCTTACAGTTAGAGTCAAATGACTCATGCATGGTAGAATAATCGTTGCAATCATATCCAGATAGAACAGTTGGATCAATAGCCTTCCCTCTTCCAAGCACTCATTGTGTCTTGGGATATTGTTTAAGTTTCCAATAGGAACCATCAATATTGACGTTCCTCGTAAAGCCAACCCCTTCTTTCCTAGGGTTCTTATTTAAGATGTGCTTCTTGAGGACATCACAGAGAGTCTAATGACCCTTGAGACTTTTGAACATTCCTGTGTAACACCCCTGTGTAAATGAGCTACAAAGATCTTCATATTAATGCTAAGCTACTTTGGTTTGCATAGAATGCTCATAGTGGAATCATATCTCATTTCAAAATCCTTCTTTGAATTCAAATGCCACTTGAAAGTGAAAATGAAGTTGCAGTAAAGTTGCTGCAAAATAGTTCATCATTTAGCAAAAATTACATAATATTTGATTGTTAAGGAAAACAACATCCTCCTTGGTAAGATGGACTATAGCAATTAAGTTAGTGCCATTTCAGCATTTTACAATGCCATTTTATTTGGGAAAAATACATTTTGGTTCAGTTGCCTCTCAAAATATTTGTGGCAGCGCCAAATATTACTAGGGAATTATGTGGCCTAGTCCCACATTTTTCTGAAGTGATTTGGAGGCCCAAATAAATCGCTAACTGCCTCTGTTTTTAAATAAATGGAAAAACAGAAAAGGGCAAGACTTACCTGGCGCTGGCCTGAGGCCCGAGCCGGCCCAGCCCACCAACTCTGTCGCCTACCTGCTCCCCCTTTCATGTCGGCGCCGCCATGGCCAGGAGCTCGTCCTCGCCACCGCATCTCGACCTGTGGAGCCGCCGGGCGTCGCTGGGCGATAAGGACAACCCCCAACCACTCCTCTTGCTCCCCCTCGCTCACTTTCCCCTCCTCCCTCGTCCTCTCCATCGATCGGGAGTAGCTCCCGACGTAGCCATCGCCGTGCGCCTGTCGATTCCGCGGCCACCGGGCTCTCCAAGCTTTGGGAGGTTGTCCATCAGTTGCGCCGCATCCTTCTTCATCGCCTGCACCACCACATCGAGCTCGGGGAGTACTGCAGCGCCGGCCTCAACCTCGTCTTCAACCTTCGGTCGCCATGATCGTCGCGGTCGATTCGCTCCACCCCTGCGCTCCCGATCACCCGAAGGGCCCCCGTGAGCCTGCTAGGTGAGCTCCGCTCCTACTCTCCCCATCTGCGCTTCGATTCCACGTCCGTAGCTAGCCGAACGCCGTGGCCGCCATTATCGGAGATCTGGCTCCGCTATCGAGCTTGCCGCCGACGCTATAGACCCTGTCGTGGCTGAGCGAGCACGCCCTCGTGCTCAGGGTGGCCTCCTGATGCCCCATGTAGGCTTAAATCAAGCGCAAATGAGCTGGAACATCGAATGCGTCAAGCACCGTGCTCCGGCGGCCACCCGTCGTCATTGCCCTGCCCGTTTTCGAGCACCCCCGCTAGAGCAGATGCCACATGAAGACGCACGACACCACGCTCGTTCGAAAACACTCGGCCGCGTCCCAATTGGGCGTCTGTGCCGCGTTTTCGGCCAACTCCGGCGAGGAGCCGCCATGAAAAGGGCCGCCGTAGCTTTTCCGACGCTGCCCGTTGATGTGGCATGCCACGTGGCCTCCCAGTGCCACTAAAGCTGGGCCCCGCGGGCCCCGTTGACTGGTCTACTGGCACAGTTGACCAGCTGACTCGGTAGTTAGCCCAGGTCAATGGGGGCCCACTAGTCAGAATCTGGTGCACGCTGGGTGCACTGCACCGGGTGCACCTAGCAGTTTAAGTGGGGTTTTTGAATTTAAAATAATTCAGGAATTTTCAGAAAATTGCTAAAACTTCGAAAATTCGTAGAAATTCAACCGTAGCTCGGATGAAAATGTTTTCTATATGAAAGTTGATCAGAAAAATCAAACGAATCGGATTATGTCATCTGCATGCATGTCAAGATCCTCTAAGTAGGTGAACCAGCAAATTTAGGCCTGTTTTTGGCAGATGAATAGTGCCTGACTACCGGTTAATAATTCCAACTTAATTCCTAAATTAACTAAAAATGTTTAGAGATGCATTAGGTCACCCATGCATATCATATTTCCTTGTCATGCTTGTGGTTGCATTTGTATGATGTGTATTTATCTGTTTCCTTCCCCCTCTTCTCTTTGGTAGACCCCGACACTGATGTGACCCCATGAAAGCACAAGTGCTTCCTGGGTGATTTTGGTAATTAATGTCACCATATCTCTTGTTGGACTAATATTTTCATCTAGTATATTTCAGATAGTTCAGCAAAAGGCGTGGCATGGACAAGAGGATGTGGAACCCCTTCAAGATGCTAAGGACAAAAGATTGGCAAAGGCTCAAGACTCTTCATTTCTATTTCAGTGATCCAAGATCACATTGAGTCCATAAGAAAAGCCAGTAATATTAAAAGGGGATGAGGTGTTGCTTAATGGTCTACTTGCTCAAAGTGCTTAGTGATATGCTCCAAATCCCTCAGCCACTTTCTCAAATCCAAATATGTCCTAAACCTAAAGTCAAACTCGGCCCAACGATTTCATTCATCCGGCGCCACCGAGTTTCCTCGACATAGCCACTGCCAGAAAGCCTAATCAGTTCGGTCTCACCGATGGGATCGCGGTCTCACCGAGATGGGCTTGCAAACTCTCTGTTGCCTATTGCAACTACTTCGGTCTCACCGAAATATGCAGTCGGCCCCACTGAGTTTGCTTGACCAACTTTCTGTTTGCTTATTACTAAAATCGGTCACACCGAGTTTGTGTAATCGGTCAAACCGAGACAAGGTTTTACCCTAACCCTAGCACATCGGTCCCACCGAAAAGCCTAACGTTCACATTTTTGACTGGATCGGTCTCACCGAGTTGGCTCATTTGTGTGTAACAGTTAGATTTTTGTGTGGAGGCTATATATACCCCTCCACCCTCCTCTCCACTAGAGAGAGAGAGCCATCAGAACGTGCCTACACTTCCACTACTCATTTTCTGAGAGAGAACCACCTACTCATGTGTTGAGACCAAGACATTCCAATCCAACCACAAGAATCTTGATCTCTAGCAATCCCCAAGTTGCTTTCCACTCAAATCATCTTTCCACCATAGCCAAATCTGTGAGAGAGAGTTGAGTGTTGGGGAGACTATCATTTGAAGCACAAGAGCAAGGAGTTCATCATCAACACACCATCTGTTACCTTTTGGAGAGTGGTGTCTCCTAGATTGGTTAGGTGTCACTTGGGAGCCTCCGTCAAGATTGTGGAGTTGAACCAAGGAGTTTGTAAGGGCAAGGAGATCACCTACTTCGTGAAGATCTACCCGAGTGAGGCAAGTCCTTCATGGGCGATGGCCCTGGTGGGATAGACAAGGTTGCTTATTCATGGACCCTTCGTGGGTGGAGCCCTCCGTGGACTCACGCAACCGTTACCCTTTGTGGGTTGAAGTTTCCATCAACGTGGATGTACGATAGCAGCACCTATCGGAACCACGCCAAAAATCTCCATGTCTCCAATTGGGTTTGCACACTCCAATCCCATCCCTTTACTTTCTTGCAAATTGCATGCTTTACTTTCCACTGCGCATATACTCTTGCCATGCTTGCTTGAAATGTATTGCGAATGCTTAAACATGTGCTAAAACTCCACCTCAACTTGAAGAACTTAAAAACTGCTACTTTTGCTTGTTGAGGGTCTAATCACCCCCCCTCTAGACCCCTCTTCTCGATCCTTTCACCCCGGAGTACTGCTACACCACTGACGACCCCTCTTTTACCGCAGAGATTCCAGGCAAGCAAACCCCCTTGATCATTTCAATATCGCCCATTTCTTTATCATCCCTGCTTGCATTATAATTTGCTACTGTTGTCTGATAGCTCCTATTCTGATGCATAGCATGTTTTTGTAACTGTTGTTGTTACCTTACCTGCTATCCTATATGCTTAGTATAGGTTAGATAGTGATCCATCAGTTGCCCCTCACTCTTGTCCGTGTTGCTTTGCTTTGCTTCCGGATGTCTCGATCAATGTGATCGATGTGCTGAGACCGGCACATCACCGCACACCCCCTTAGTTGAACGACTCTGCAGAGCTACTATCAAGTGCTGAGGGTGATACCTCTTACCTCACTCCTAATGATATCTCTGTAGTGTAGCTGATCGGTTGTGGATTACTGAGGGTGATTCCTCTTCCACCACCTTTGATGATGTCTCTGTTGTGCAACCCCGCAAGTGCGAACCATCGAGGGTGATTCCTCCTAGTTATCCTTGACGGATACTTCGAGTGGGAATCCATCGTGGGTGATTCCTCGGATTTCCCCCTTGATGACACGGACACACTGTTACTTATACCTGTTGCACCTATTACTATTACTGTGGGACTGAAGGGACAGGCGGTACCACCCCGGTAGAGGTGGACCTGAGTTCCCGACAGTCTCTTGAGAGTCGGATTGACCTGGACCGTTCCTGCAAGATAATTACGAGGCACGGCCGGGCAGGCGGACCACCCTAGAGAGGGATGAGCCTGACCCTTGTCGTAAGTCCTCGAGACGGGGCGAAAGGGTCACTGATCGTCACCGCGAGCTCCCAACACACTAATTGGTTTGGATATGTGATCTGAGTAGGCCTCTGGCCTTTTACACACTGACCACCACGCGGGAATAAGAATGGGCACTCTGCATCGTATGTTTCTTCCGAAGTTCCTCAGACCTCAGAAGTTGTGTGGCGCGCGCCCGGGTGAACTGGGAAAGTCTGCGTGTGTATACAGGGGCTAGGTTTGGTCCCGGCAGCGTACGCAACGTGTAGGAGTGCGAAGGCGATGGGCCCAGATCCCTGAGCACTTAGGATACAGCCGGTGTGCTGGCCTATCTGTTGAGCCTAGGTTGGGCTACGGTGTGTCAATTAGCTGAGGCAGGGCATGACCTGGTAAAAGTGTGTCCGGTCGGAGTTAATCGAGTGTGTTGGGTACATTGGTGCACCCCTGCTGGGATGAACTTAATCTATTCGAATAGCTGTGTCCCCGGTTACGGATGCTCAGAGAGTATCCCGATCTACTACAACTAGAACTGGATACTTGTGGTACTTTAATAATATGTTAGCTCCGGGATTGCTTTCTCGCAGGGAGTCGAGGAAGGATCTTTGAGCATGGCTAATATATATATACTTGTTACTATATTATATGTTACTCTACTCTCTTCTGTTGCTGCAAGATGCTAGTCTTCGATAGGCTAGGCCTTCCCGCTATTCTAGCATTTGTGCAGTCTAGTCCACAGATACAACCACTTTGGATGAGTACTCATGGTTGCTTGCTACTTCTTTTTCCCCAACCCGGTTGCTGAGATCAGATGACGGAGCCCCGGAGCCAGCTGTCCCCGTCGACGACTACTACTACCCCGATGGAGCCTACTACTACATGGAGACCGATGACCAGTAGTAGTTCGAATGTTCCCAGGCAGGAGGCCTGCGTCTCTTCGATCTAGTGTCGTTGTTTTGCTCAGCCTTCTTAAGGCAACCTTGTCTAATTATGTCTGTACTCAGATACTAATGATTTCGCTGACTCTGGTGTAATCGAGCTTATCTGTTCGAGCACTCGAGGCCCCTGGCTTGTAATATAAAGCTTGTATTATTTTACTTTGTGTCTAGAGTTGTGCGCATTTGCGTGTATGATTAGTGCACGATTGAGCCGGGGGTGTCACAAGTTGGTATCAGAGCCGACTACCTGTAGGTAGCCCCCTTTCCAACTCCTTGGCCGAAGTTGAGGCTAGTCCTTGAAAAAACTATTTTGCTAACCTTGTTGTGTGGCTTACGGGCCCACATCGCCAATGGGTGGTATTAGGATCTTTTATTCCTCTTCCTTACTCTGGGTTTCTGATCTCTCTTCTATTCGGGTTAAAGATTGTGCCTACTCTAACATTAGGTTCTCGTGTTCACATCCACCTGGAGAGCTGGATTATCTGCAACTGTTCCTTTCCATGTATATCATATGCTTCTCACACTGTCATTTGACATCTTGCAGTCCTTTGTTTCAGATGCGTCCCACAAGACAGGTCGTACGTCAGACTTGGGCTCTTGATGCGACTGGGTTCCCTGCTATTCTGGTCGACCTCTTGACTAGTCTGGGATATCGCAGGTACCCCGAGTACACTGTTTACGAGGACTACCACGAGTTCAACCAGTGGCAGTACCATGCCGTGGTTCGTATCTTTCATCGGCAGAACATCTCTATCACTGAGCTCCACACTTTTCGCGGTGTTGGAGTGACTGTTGACATGGCAGTCCATGATGTTTCCTACGTTGCTATCGTCTGTCTTCGTGGAGACCACTCTCCCTTGGAGGAGACTGGATACAGATACATCCCGTATACCACTGCTACTGAGGAGAGTGGTTACTTCACTGCTGTCTGTACCCCTTACGTGCAACCTCGCTATGGCCCACAGATTTTGGTTTGGTACACAGAGGCTCTGGACCGCACTGCTTGGGCTCTTGCTGTCGAGTTGTACGCCACTCATGCTCGTCTTTATGACGCTCTGACACAGTTGCTGCCAGTAGTCAGTGCACAGATGCACCCAGAGTATATCCTTTACCCGCGCAGGACAGAGTGGCCACCAGGTCTTGAGTGGTCTCCTGTTGGAGATCATACTCCTCTACTTGGACCTCATCTTCCAGTTCGGGACCAGGTTCTGCACCAGAGTCAAAACAAAGCGTAGGATCCCGCCGTTGAGGGTAACCTGCGTCGTCACTTGTAGCTCCCTGGTTACAGTGGTTTTCTCCGACGTTGATGTAGCTATCGCTATGTCCCATTGTTGTATCCCTCCACCGCATGCCAGCCTGCCACCTAGTGTTTCTAGCTTTTCCTTTCTGCTCTTGTAACGCTGGTTTGTAACCGACTCTATGTATGGATCTGTATGTCATGTTTGACTGTTGTGATGTATCTATTGCACTTCCTTTATTGTGCATGTTACCTCATGAATGATTCCATACGCCTGCAATGCTCGTTGCTAAACTACCCCCCTGTTAATTTTCAGCCGGATGGTTAGACCAGGAGGTCATGGTCGTGGTGCCAATCATCCACCACCACCCGACTATATGGCTGGAATGATGCAACAGTTTGAACTGAACCGTCAATTCATGGAAGGGATTATGGATCAGTTTCCACGTCCAAATGCTAGTCAGCAGCCTTTCCCAATAAGTCTGCAAGACTTCGTGTGCCTCAACCCTGCAATATTCCAAAACTTAGTTCAGGCTCTCGATGCTGATGATTCGCTCCGTGATACCACTTAAGAGATGGAGTCAGCCAATGTTGCCCTTGATAGCTATGTCACCTTTGCGTCTTACTTCCTAAAGGGTCCCGCTGCTCAATGGTGGGACAGTCACAGACGCACACTGCCAGTTGGAACAATCAGCAC
This sequence comes from Thinopyrum elongatum, assembly GCA_011799875.1. Classification (NCBI taxonomy): domain Eukaryota; kingdom Viridiplantae; phylum Streptophyta; class Magnoliopsida; order Poales; family Poaceae; genus Thinopyrum; species Thinopyrum elongatum. Next base: position 695,233,336 of record CM022303.1, read on the forward strand.
CTGGCTGGAATTCCAAGCTGCTTTCCGTGCCCATTACACTCCGCAAGGAATCATGGACCGGAAGAAACATGAGTTCTGCAACCTCACTCAGGGCAGTAAGGCTGTCGATGTTTAACAGTGGGAGTTCGTTGTTGTCTCGCTATGCTAAGGTAGACATTGGTACTAATGCCCATAGACATGAGAAGTTCCGTGAAGGGCTAAACCCCGATATCAAGCTCGTGCTCCTTGTCCAAGATGTCACTGACTTTGCCGCTTTGGTGAACAAGGTGATTCAGGTTGAAACTGGTCTGAAGGAACACAAGGACGCTCTCAAGTGCACCCGTGACGCGAGCTCATATTTGGGCTCGTCATCGCAGAAGCGCCGTATCTGGATTCCTCATAGTGTTTATCGTCCTGCTGCACCTGCTTCAAGGCCGTCTTATGCTGCACCTTGTCTGCCTCCTCCACCACCAAGGCAGCCAAGACCTCAGACTCCACAGCTTCGAGCTCCCGCTCCCCGCCCCAATGATGGGCTTTCCTTCAAGTGTGGCCGTCCAGGTCACCGTGCTAGAGAATGCCCTCAGAAACAGAATCAACTTGCACTTCCATCTGCTGGCCGTGGTAAAAATCAGCCCCGCAACAACAATGCCAGGCCTTCTTATGGTCGTGGTCAGGCTTATCACGTTGATATGACTGAAGCTCAGGATCAACCAGCTACTGTGATGGGTACTCTTCTTGTTAATTCAGTACCAGCTTCTATTTTATTTGATTCAGGAGCATTGCATTCATTCATATCAGAAGATTTTGCATACATGCATGGCATTAAATATGACAAATTGCACCATCCGATAGTGGTAAACACGCCCACAGGCCAATGTCAAGCTTCCTTGTTCAGCCCCGATGTTACCATTGAAATTGAAGGGTTGGAATTTTATGCATATCCCATTATTTTGGAGTCTTCCAAAATTGACCTCATTCTGGGTATGGATTGGTTGAAGGCTCATACCGCTTCAATCGATTGTGCCACTAAAGTCGTCCAACTCCTGCATCCCTCGGATGAGATAGTAAACTACCAAGCTTATCTTATTCGAGATGCCGTAACCCAGATATATTCCCTGAATACATTGAACGCTTCTCCTCTTGAGGGAATCGAAAATGTTCCAGTCATTCATGACTTCGGAGATGTTTTCCCAGAAGAACTTCTAGGAGTACTCCCTGTTAGAGCTGTCGAGTTTGTCATCAACTTGAAACCAGATACTACTCCTACTGCGAAGTGTCCTTATAAGATGCCACCGCATGAACTCCTAGAGCTTAAGGAGGAAATCGATAAATCACTTCGCAAGGGTTTTATTCGTCCAAGTTCCTCTGCTTGGGGAGCACCTTCTATCTTTGTCAAGAAGAAGGATGGTACGAACCGGTTGGTTCACGATTACCGACCTATCAACTAGGCAACCATTCAGAATAAGTATCCGCTTCCCCGGATCAATGATATGTATGATCAACTTGTTGGTTCCTCCGTATTCTCTAAACTCGATCTAAGGTTGGGTTACCACGAGAGCCGAGTTCGTGAAGAGGATTTTCCCAAGACCGCCTTCGTTACTCGTTATGGTTCATACGAGTACACCGTCGTGTCCTTTGGTTTAACCAATGCCCCAGCTATGTTCTCCCGATTGATGAATTATATCTTCATGGATTACCTCGACAAGTTTGTCATGGTTTATCTAGATGATATCCTGGTACATTCCAAGAATAAGGAAGAACATGCTGATCATCTTCGTCATGTTCTGGAAAAGCTTCGAGAGCATCAGCTATATGCCAAACAATCCAAGTGTGAATTTTGGTTATCTGAAGTGACCTATCTTGGTCATGTGATTTCCAAGGATGGTATTGTTGTCAACCGAGAGCGAGTTCAGGCTATTCTTGACTGGACTCCCCCAAAGAATGTTAAGCAAGTCAGACGTTTTCTCGGACTCGCAAGCTATTGCCGTCAATTTGTCGAGAACTTTTCCAAGATTTCTAAGCCTCTGACTAATCTGCTTCACAAAGGCGTTAAGTTTGAGTGGACAGACAAATGTCAGGAAAGCTTCCAGACTCTCAAGGACAAGCTGACTTCTGCACTAGTGCTTGCTCCTCCGAATTCTCGCAAGGACTTCATGATTTATTGTGACGCATCTCATCAAGGTTTAGGCTGTATCCTAATGCAAGAGCACAAAGTGATTGCCTATGCCTCAAGACAGCTGCGTCCCCATGAAGACAACTACCCAGTTCATGATCTCAAACTTGATGCAGTTATTTATGCACTGAAGTTGTGGCGACATTACCTTCTCGTTAATCGTTGCGAGATCTACACAGATCATCAAAGTCTGAAGTATTTGTTTACTCAGCCGGATCTGAATCTTCGTCAGCAATGATGGTTGAAAACAGTTACAGACCATGACTGCGGTATTTCCTATCCCCCTGGTGAGGCTAATGTTATGGTCGATGCTTTGACTCGCAAGTCTTATGGCAACAAGCTCATGGTTCAGCGTGCTCAACCTCTTCTTTGTGAAGAATTCCGTAAGTTGAACCTCCAATTTGTTCCACAGGGTTCTCTTAATAACCTTGTTTTGGAACCCGAGAAAGCTATTAATTCTGCGCAAGCAAAAGACACTGAAGTTGAACAGATGAAAAGGAACCTTGCCTTTGAAACAGCAAGAGATTTCTCGCTTGTTGAAGATGGAACCTTGTACTTCAGAGATCGCCTTGTAGTACCTCGGTTTGAGCTTATGAGAGATAAGATTATGAAGGAAGCACATGATACTCCACTGTCTATTCATCCGGGTAGCACCAAGATGTATCAAGACCTTCGTCGAAGGTACTGGTGGTCTAAGATGAAGGAAGACATTACTCGATATGTTGCCGAATGTGACGTTTGTCGTCGCATTAAGGCAGAACATCGAAAACCTGCTGGAATTCTGCAACCGCTTCCTATTCCTCTATGGAAATGGGATAAGTTTCAAATGGACCTCATTACTAGCCTTCCCAAGTCACAGAAAGGTCACGATGCTATTCTTGTCGTCGTCGATCAATTCTCCAAAGTTGCACACTTTCTGCTAGTCATGGAGACGATCACGGCTAGTTAGTTAGCAGATTTGTACATCTCTAGAATTGTATCACTTCATGGTATTCCAAAGGAGATTACTTCAGACCGTGGCACTCTCTTCACTGGAAAGTTCTGGGAAAGTTTTCAAACAGCTATCGGAACTCATATAACCTGGAGCACTACTTATCACCCCCAGTACCAAGGCCAATTTGAATGAGTTAATCAAGTTCTTGAAGATATGTTGCGTGCTTGTGTCATCTCATTTGGCAAAAAGTGGGAAGAATCTCTCCCGTATGCCGAATTCTCGTACAACAATAGCTATGAAGCTAGCTTGAAGATGGCACCCTTCGAGGTACTTTATGGACGTAAGTGTCGAACCCCTCTGAATTTGTCAGAAACTGGGGAACGACCACTCATTGGTCCGAATATTATACAACAAGCTGAAGAGCAAGTCCGTATTGTTCGGGAAAATCTCTAGGCGTCCCAGTCCCGCCAGAAGAGCAATTATGATCGTAAACATTGGGGATCGATCTATCAACCTGGTGAGCAAGCTTATCTGCATGTCACTCCAATGAAGGGCACTCACCATTTTGGAATCAAGGGCAAGCTAGCTCCTCGCTACATTGGTCCCTTCCGCATTCTCGCCAGATGTGGATAGGTGGCATATAAATTGGAATTGCCGCCGTAGTTCTCGCACATCCACGATGTCTTTCATGTGTCACAACTTCACCGTTGCTTCAAAGATCCGCACCGTGCAGTGGATCATGAGATGCTCGAATTGCAAGATGATCTCTCTTATAAGGAGCATCCGATCCGCATTCTGGATCAAGCTGAACATTGGACCCATCAGAAGGCAACCAAGTTCCTTAAAGTGTAGTGGTCAAATCACACTGAAGAAGAAGCCACATGGGAACGTGAAGATCGCCTACGGGAAGAATACCTCGACCTTTTTCCTTCTACCTCCTGAATTCTCGGGACGAGAATTTATTTTAGAGGAGGAGAATTGTAACACCCCTGTGTAAATGAGCTATAGAGATCTTCATATTAATGCTAAGCTACTTTGGTTTGCATAGAATGATCACAGTGGAATCATATCTCATTTCAAACTCCTTCTTTGACTTTAAATGCCATTTGCAAGTGAAAATCAAGTTGCATTAAAGTTGCTGCAAAATAGTTCATCATTTAGCAAAAAATACATAATATTTGATTGTTAAGGAGAACAACATCACCTCTTAGCTAAGATGGACTATAGCAATTAAGTTAGTGCCATTTCAGCATTTTACAATGCCATTTTATTTGTGAAAAATCCATTTGGGTTCAGTTGCCTCTCAAAATATTTGTGGCAGTGCCACATATTACTGGGGAATTATGTGTCCTAGTCCCACATTTTTCTGTAGTGATTTGCAGGCCCAAATAAATCCCTAACTGCCTTTGTTTTTAAATAAATGGAAAAATAGAAGAAAACAGAAAAGGGAAAGACTTACCTGGCGCTGGCCGGAGGCCCGAGCCGGCCCAGCCAACCAACCCCGTCGCCTACCTGCTCCCCCTTGCGTGTCGGCGCCGCCATGGCCAGGAGCTCGTCCTCGCCGCCGCTTCTCGACGTGTGGAGCCACCAGGCGTCGCTGGGCGATAAGGACGACCCCCAACACTCCTCTGGCTCCCCCTCGCTCACTTTCCCCTCCTCCCTCGTCCTCTCCATCGATCGCCAAGCTCCTGCAGGTTGTCCACCAGCTGCACCGCGTCCTTCTTCATCGCCTGCACCACCACCTCGAGCTCGGAGAGTACTGTAGCGTCGGCCTCAACCTTGTCTTCAACCCTCGGTCGCCGTGATTGTCGCGGTCGATTTGCTCCACCCCTGCGCTCCTGTTCACCCGAAGGGCCCCCGTGAGCCTGCTAGGTGACCTCCACTCCTATTCTCCTCATTCGCGCTTCGATTCCATGTTTGTAGCTAGCGTAACGCCGCGGTCACCATTACCGGAGCTCTGGCTCCGCTGTCGAGCTCGCCGCCGACATTGTAGACCCTGTCGTGGCCGAGCGAGCTTGCCCTCGTGCTTAGGGTGGCCTCCTGATGCCCCCTGTAGGCTTAAATCAAGCGCAAATGAGCCGAAACATTGAATGCATCGAGCACCGTGCTCCGGCCGCCGCCCGTCGTTGTTGCCCTGCCCGTTTTCGAGCACCCCCCCCCCCCCCCCCCCCCCGCTCGAGCTGATGCCATAGGAGGACGCACGACTCAACGCTTGTTCGAAAACACTCGGCCGCGTCCCAATTGGGCATCTGTGCCGCATTTTCGGCCAACTCCCGCTGACATGGCGTGCCATGTGGGCACCCCAGGGCCACTGACGCTGGGCCCCATGGGTCCCGTTGACTGGTCAACTGGGACTGTTGGCTAGCTGACTGGGCAGTTGACCCAGGTCATCGGGGGCCCACTGGTCAGCCTCTGGTGCACGCTGGGTGCACTACACCGGGTGCACCTAGCAGTTTAAGTGGGTTTTCGAATTTAAAATAATCCAGGAATTTTCTTAAAATTTCTAAAACTTCGAAAATTCGTAGAAATTCAACCGTAGCTCGGATGAAAATGTTTTCTGTATGAAAGTTGATCAGAAAAATCTGATGAATCTGATTATGTCATCTGCATGCATGTCAGGATCCTCTAAGTAGGTGAACCTGCAACTTTAGTCCTGTTTCTGGCAGATGAATAGTGCCTGACTACCGGTTAATAATTCCAACTTAATTCCCAAATTACCTAAAAATGTTTAGAGATGCATTAGGTCACCCATGCATATCATATTGCCTTGTCATGCTTGTGATTGCATTTGTATGCTGTGTATCTATCTGTTTCCTCCCCCCTCTTCTCTCCGGTAGACCCCGACACTGACGTGACCGCGGAGGACTGCTACACCACTGACGACCCCTCTTTTACCTTAGAGCTTCCAGGCAAGCAAACCCCCTTGATCATTTCAATATCGCCCATTTCTTTTTCTCCCGTGCTTGCATTAGAATTTGCTACTTTGTTCGATAGCTCCTATTCTGATACAAAGCCTGTTTTTGTAACTATTGTTGATACCTTACCTGCTATCATATATGCTTAGTATAGGTTGGATAGTGATCCATCAGTGTCCCCTCAATCTTGTCCGTGTTGCTATGCTTTGCTTCCGGATGTCTCGATCAATGTGATCGATGTGCTAAGACCGACAAATCAGCGCACACCCCCTTAGTTGTACGACTCTGCAGAGCTACTATTGAGTGCCGAGGGTGATACCTCTTACCTCACTCCTGAGGACATCTCTGTAGTGTAGCTGATCGGTTGTGGATTACTGACGGTGATTCCTCTTCCACCACCTCCGATGATTTATCTGTCGTGTAACCCCGCAAGTGTGAACCATCGAGGGTGATTCCTCCTAGTTCACCTTAACGGATACTTCAAGTGGGAATCCATCGAGGGTGATTCCTCGGATTTCCCCCTTGATGACACGGACAAACTGTTACTTTTACCTGTTGCCCCTTTTACTGTTAATGTGGGACTGAAGGGACAGGCGGTACCACCCTGGTAGAGGTGGACCTGAGTTCCCGACAATCTCTTAAGAGTCGGGTTGACCTGGACCGTACCCGCGAGATAATTATGAGGCACGGCGGGCAGGCGGACCAACCTAGAGAGGGATGGGCCTGACCCTTGTCGTAAGTCCTCGAGACGGGGCGACAGAGTCACTGATCGTCACCGTGAGCTCCCAACATACTAATGGGTTTGGATATGTGATCTGAGTAGGCCTCTGGACTTTTACGCACTGACCACCACGCGGGAATAAGTATGGGCACTGTGCGTCGTATGTTTCTTCCAAAGTTCCTCAGACGTCAACAGTTGTGCGGCGCGCGCCCGGGTGAACTGGGAAAGCTTGCGTGTGTATACAGGTGCTAGGTTTGGTCCCGGCCGCGTACGCAATGTGCAGGAGGGCCAAGGGCGATGGGCCCAGACCCCTGAGCGCTTAGGATTTAGACCGGCGTGCTGGCCTCTCTGTTGAGCCTAGGTTGGGCTACGGTGTGTCGATTAGCCGAGGCCGGGCATGACCTGGTAAAAGTGTGTCTGGTCGGAGTTAATCGAGCGTGTTGGGTACATTGGTGCACCCCTGCAGGGATGAACTTAATCTATTCGAATAGCCATGTCCCCGGTTACGGACGCTCAGAGAGTATGCCGATCTTCTGCAACTAGAACTGGATACTTGTGGTACTTTAATAATATGTTAGATCCAGGATTGCTTTCTCGCAGGGAGTCAAGGAAGGATCTCTGAGCATGGCTAATATATATATACTTGTTACTATATTATATGTTACTCTACTCTCTTCTGTTGCTGCAAGATGCTAGTCTTCGATAGGCTAGACCTTCCCGCTATTCTGGCATTTCTGTAGTCTAGTCCACAGATACAGCCCCTTCATTTGATACCGATGCATAATTAGCATAGTTCTGATGTAAGTCTTGCGAGTACTTTGGATGAGTACTCACGGTTGCTTGCTACTTCTTTTTCACCTACCCGGTTGCTGCGATCAGATGAAGGAGCCTCGGAGCCAGCTGTCCCCATCGACGACTACTACTACCCTGACGGAGCCTACTACTACGTGGAGACCGATGACCAAGAGTAGTTCGGAGGTTCCCAGGCAGGTGGCATCTGCCTCTTTGATCTAGTGTCGTTGTTTTGCTCAGCCTTCTTTAGGCAACCTTGTCTAATTATGTTTGTACTCAGATACTAATGTTTTCGCTGACTCTTGTGTAATCGAGCTTATGTGTTCGAGCCCTCGAGGCCCCTGGCTTGTAATATAAAGCTTGTATTATTTTACTTTGTGTCTAGAGTTGTGTTGTGATATCTTCCCATGAGTCTCTCGGCTTGATCGTGCGCATTTGCGTGTATGATTAGTGCATGATTGAGCCAGGGGTGTCACATCCTGTCTCAAGCAAAGTCTTCAACCTAGCATTCTCATTTATAATGTTTGTAGTTTCCTTAGAAGAGGAGTTAGTTACCACAGTTGTATTTTAAGAACTTGAGATAGCAATAGAAGCATTTGATGCCTCAGCAGAAGAATTAGCATTATCATATTCAATGCACTTTAAGCATGGAGGAACAAATTCTTCTTGACTAGCACTGATTTGCTTCGCGAGTAAGGAATCATTCTGAATCGTTAGATCATCATGAGACACTTTCAAAAATTCAAGATCTTGCTTCCTTTTGAGGAATTCAAAAGTTAGCTTCTCATGATCACTTGAAAGAACATCATAATGAGCTGAGAGTTCCTCAAACTTAGACACAAGAAGTTTATATTCATTCGTCAAAGTCTGATTCTTCTCAATTTCTCCGACCAGTAAATCTTCTTGCTTATCAAGAGTCTTTTGTAGTTTATCAATGGATTTTTGTTTCTTAGTGGCAAAAGAAGCAAGTTTAGAGTAACTTGGTTTGAGATCATCTAATTCCTCAGATAGCAAATCATCATCAGTAAAGTCATAAGAAGAACTCTTCGAGGATACCTTTGAGGCCTTAGCCATGAAGCACATGGGAGCATCATCATCATCGCCGTCGTTGGTGTCAAAGATTGAGCAATGAATTGGTAAGGAAGCGTGAGCGATCCCAACCATGCCGGAATCAGATTCCTAGGCATATGACTCGGCTTCAGAGGTAACTTCAGAACCAGATTCCTTCGCTTCCAAATCCATTTCCTTGCCAAGATAGGCACGAGCTCTGTGTGAGTTCTTCTAATTGTATGTCGAGAACATGGATTTGGAGCTTGAAGAGCTCACTTTCTTCTTTGACTTTTGCTTCTTATCATATTTGCTCTTGCTCTTGCTTTCCTTCCTAGCTTCTTCTTTCCACAAGGGACAGTTAGCGATGTAATGTGTAGCCCTTTTCCACTAAAAGCATGTGCATTTCTTAAGGTCACTCGAGGAATTTGAGCTTGAGGAGTTTGAACTTGAAGATTTCTTGGTGTCATCTTTGAAGTTCTTCTTGAAGTGGCCACGCGTCTTGAAGCGATTGAACTTCTTCACAAGCAGTGTGAGGTCTTTGCCAAAAGCTTCAGGATCATCAGATTACTTCTTCTTCTTCAGACGAGGATTCAGCAACTGCCTTCAAAGCATGACTTCTTCGGGAGCTAGAACATAGGTTTCTCTCTTTCTTCAAGCTGCATCTCGTGGGTATTGAGCCTTTCCAGAACATCAGTAATAGTCATTGTTGTATAATCCTACTGCTCTTGGATCATTCGCACCAATGTCTCATAGGAATCATGAAGGGATCTATGCAACTTCTTCACAACTTCATGATTAGTGATATCTGTAGCATTGAGACCTTGAAGTTCATTCGTGATGGTCACAAGTCTATCATAGGTATCTTGAACAGCCTCACCCTCATTTCTCTAGAAGCAATTCAGACGGGTTTGAAAAATATCAAGTCTTGTCTCTTTCTAAGTAGAAACACCTTCGTTGACACTTTGCATAGTATCCCAGATTTTCGCAGTATCAAGATTGCTAATGTGCCCAATCTGCTCTTTTGTGAGGCAATCCAAGATGACATCTTGAGCTTGAGCATCGAGTTGAAGATTTCTTCTATCTTCAGGAGTGAGTCAGCATAGCTGCTTAGAAAATGTTTAGGTCTTTTAGCCGCTAGTAAAGGTTTGGCATGCATTACCTCATTATGACAGTACCATATACGCCATAACTGAAGAAGGATAAAAGCACGCTGCATCTCCAAAACCATCTCAAGTAGGATAATGATCCATTCCAGCCCCGTGTTTTGTGCATGCCCATCTATCGGCAAGTCCCAGATCATTCACATTACACACCAAAGGTTACGCGCCAACAGGCAGCAATAGAGTGCATGGAAGATGTCCTCCTTCTCAATGCCACAAATAGGGCAGGTGTCGACAGTGCTCATATGGCGACGCACCATGTTCGTCTGTGTGAAGATCTTAATTTTTTGGGCACCTGACATTGGAAAATGAACTTCCAGTGCGGCCTAGACCCATCAGGTATCGTACTCGTTGCACTGATGCCTTGTACATTCATCTCTGGCGGAAGAGCCAAATAATAAGTACTTTTCACAAAAAACCTACCATTTTTTTCGGGATGCCAAGCTAAGAAATCATCATTATTCCATCAGGACGGTTTAATCGTCAGTATCTCCTCCGCATCTTGAGGCATATAATACTGATTTATTAGCACAATATTCCACTGCCCAGTTTGATCAATTAACTCTAAAACCCATTTAATTTTGCATCGTCCTCTAACAGCTAATAGTGACACGTTTCAGGCTTCAATCCGGAGGGATCCAGGGGTCCCTCTAAACCTTTATACTAGCCCCATTCTCTACATGCTAGGTAATTCCTTTTTTCAGTAGAGCATTTCTATAGGAACAAATATCGACTAGAGAGAGGGGGGTGAATGGGAGATTTAACAAATTCTTTTAAAAATATAATTCCTCAAAGATAATAGAGTAAATCTATCAGAAGTAATGCTGAACAGAGGAATATCTAATGAGGCAGAAAATGACTTAGAGTAATAATGAGCTAAAACTACTCAGTCATAGACAATACGAAGCTAGATAGCAGAATAACTAAGTAGCAGTACAAGAAAATAACCCTGACAAATAAAAAGATAGACTTCAGAACAAATGAACACAGAACAAAGCTAAACATAGAATGGAGTAGAATACGATAGTTCTCGGCAAAGTCTTCACAGCAATCATAGAGAAAGGATACAGGAGAAGTTCTTCGAAGCATAGAGGAACTACTGAAAGTAATGCAGTGTGAAGAAATAAACCCATTTGCTCGAAGAAGAGAATACAATGTGTTCACCCAGTTCAAGTTGCTGGCACAACTCTATGTCTAGTTGGAGAGGCTGAGCCTCAGCCCTGAGAACACAAAAGTCCTCCCCATATTCTCCTTAAGCTAACTTCACTAAGAACCCGCACAATAACTCGGGGTAGATCTTGAGGTGACAGCCGGACCTTCAGGGACTTGTTCTTCTGCACTCCACACTCTAGATGTTCTTGAACAATGCCTACCGTCTACAGGATGCATAGTCATCAAGAGTACCAAGTCAAGGTAAGCTACATTGAAAATCTTCAGTGATGCTCAATCACTTCTCAGTTTAGGCTCGGTGATTTTTCCTCACTTAGAATTTCTCAAATGCTTTGGAGGATGGCTTGCATAGATAAAAACTTGTCAAATTTCTCATGGAGCAGCCAACTGCAAATGGTTGGAGTGGCATGGCTATTTATAGCCGGCGAGCGAACCCATGGGCAAGCGATGTGACCGTTGGAGGCGCACCTACCAGTGAGAACTCGACACATGGCCAACGGTCGGCTTTCAAAATGCGGTCAATGGACTAAGCGGAACAAGTTAACCAACTCCTCAGCGAGGACTTTTAACTCAGGAGTCTCGAAGAATTGAATCTCATACACCGAAGCTAAATGGCTCACTTTGAAGGAGATTTCAAAGTCTTCTCTTAGAAGAAATAGGTTCGATTTAGCACCAACACAAAGACTTCAAACTTCGCTTTCACTTGGACCACCCTTAATAGTACGGTTTGCCATATGACTCAAATAATATAAAATGAAACTCGAAAACCAAAGTCTTCACTACAACTTCAAATTCTTTGCAGGTGCATTCTGAAATCTTCAATTATTGGACACAATTTTTAGGGGTCATACTCTTCGGTTAAATCAAATCCTCAGGGACTTTCAACTGTGTATACTCACAAACACATTAGTCCCTTAAATGTTTTGTCATTAATCCTCCAAAACCCTCTAGGGGGCACTACATGCACTTACAAAGTCCATGTTCAATCCCATGCCAATTCGACGAACCATTACCAGAGAACACCGTATCATGCAAGGTGCCTTTAGGATAATATTTCGATATCAAAACTCAGCCAACTCGGGATACTGGATAATTCACCAATCCTAAGGAGCAAGCAAAGCCTAATTAAAGATCCTCATATCACGAAAACCAATACCCCCACATGATGTCCCAGGATAGCCAATGAGTTCTTCTTCCCATTCTTTGATCCCCACCAGAAGTTCCTGATGAAACGGGTCAAGTCATCGCATAGACCTGCCCGTAATTTGAAGACCCCATAACATAAATAGGAAGTGTCTGGGCCACAGATTTTATCAACACCTCTTTGCCTCTTGTAGATTAATTCTCTCCACACTACATTAATCTTTTGCTAAGCTTGCCATGTAAACTCTGGAATGTAACGTTGTGCATTCTGCCCTCCGGCATCGGAAGCCCAAGATATTTGGCTGCAAAGGTATCATTATCAACTTGTAAAGTATGCTTGATCTCTTGCTTAACCTGAAGAGGACACACCAAGCTGAATAATATTGGGCACTCTCATAGGCTCCCAAAACCTCCTTTACTTTGACCACTTCCACAGTCAAGGCACGGAAGAAGAGCAAGGAGTTGTCGGCAAACCATAGGTGCGAAATACCTAGGGATCATTGGCAAATTTTTAGTGGTGACATTTGGTCACTATGAACTTCTTTCTGTAACAAGCTCGACAAGCCAGGCGCTATGAAAAGGAACAAGAAAGGAGATACTGGATCACCTTGTCTCAGACCATGAGTTGGTGCAAACGATTCAAGTAAGGCTCCATTGAATTTTACCGAATATCTCACCGTGGTTACACATGCCATTATCCAGCTAACCCACCGGGGAAGCAACCCAAACTTTACCATCATTTTCTCTAGAAACGTCCAATCCACTTGATCATAAGCTTTAGATAAATCTAGCTTATAAGCACAATAATTTCCACCTTCCATTCAAGCATGTTCCATATGTGAAAAATGCTATTAAAGCATTGTCTGCAGTCAGTCTTCCTGGAATGAACGCACTTTTGTTTTCCCATATAAAATCAGCCAATATTGGACAAAGCCTATTGACCAAACACTTGGCAACAATTTTATACAAAACAGTGCATAGACTGATTGTCCTAAATTCTTTTAACTCTCTCGGATGATCGACCTTTCGGAAAGAGTACAATCAAAGTAAGTTAATATCTTCAGGTATGGGCCCCGTGTGGAAGAACTGTTTCACGGCCGTAATAATTTCCTCCTTCATTACACCCCAATTGCGTTGATAGAACCTGGCAGGAAAATCATCAAGTGTAAGTGCCTTTAATGGGCCAATCTAAAAAAGAGCATTCACTATTTTCGCATCCGTGAACTCCCTGCAAAGGTCAACATTCATCTCACAAGTCACCTTTACCTCGAATAATTCCACCAAACCTTTGGATCTAGACTTGCACTACTGGAATGACCCTTATTGCTGAGTGTTGAGCTCTTTCCTGAAAGCATCCAGTCGGGCACTCGGCAAAGGCCCTCAAAAACCGAGTTAAAAAAAAGGCTTGGCAAAGGCCGGACACTCGGCAAAGCCCTTCGTTTGCCGAGTGCTAGCCAGAAAATACTCAAAAAAATACATTAGCTCTTGGCAAAGGCCTGGACATGTGTCCCTGCTCACCATAGTTGATGGTGGAGTGAAGGCGCTGCCCCATTTGCCAACTGTCAACAGGTGGGCAGCTGGCAAAGCACTTGCACCATTAGTACTATTCACATTTGCCGAGTGCCTGTCGGAGGGCACTCGGCAAACATATTTTTCTTCTTTTCCTTTTCTTTTCTTTTCTTTCTTTCCTTTATTTTATTTTATTGCTTTTCTTTCTTTCTTTCCTTTCATTTCATTTCTTTTCTTTCCCTTCATTTCTCTCCCGCTACTCTTTCCTGCCCGTTCTCTCCTACCACTCTTTCCTGCCCTTTCTCTCCCGCCACTTTTTCCCGCCATTTGAGAATGTTTTGAAAAAAAATTCATGTAAACTACTTAGAAACCAGACCATCTCCGAGGAAGAATCGTGGTTTCGGGAGGGAATGGTTCAGGTTTGCATGCGAAACTATGGGTTGCTTCATCTGTTGGACTTGAAACTTTTCTAAACTCAACATACACCATTACATGTCCCATGTCAAAATTTGTCATTTTTCTAGGTCTGTTTGCTTTATTTAAGCCATTAACTGCATTTCTAGGCATTTAATGGATATAGCTCAAATTTGAACTACAAGTGCATAAAATAATGGTCAAAGTGGGTTGAAAAATCCTATTTGTGTTCTTGAGTCTATGTTTAGGCCTTATACAACAAAATAAAAGGAGTGGCAAACACTAGGGGGCCAAGACTCGACCACCAACATGGAGCTTATTCTTTTTTAATTCTAAAAATGCAAACAAAGTCAGAAAAACATGAAACTTGGCATGGTGTCATGTTATAACCCCTAGAGGTTGTGGTAAACATTTGAGAAGGTTTGGAAAAAGTTGTCATGCAAACTGCTTAGGAGCCAGACCATCTCCAAGGAAGAATCGTCATTTCGAGAGGGAACGGGTCATGTTTGCATGCGAAGTTTCGAGTTGCTTCATCTGTTGGACTTGAAACTTATAACTAAGCACGTTCAACTATATATGGAACACATGCCTACAAAAGAAGAGAACATCAACTTAGGATTACTAGCTCAATTAAATATGCTTTATTCATGAACGTTGTCATCCATGTAACATTCCAATATCCACTTTCGTGCCAATAATCTTCATATTACTTGCTCTCTTTAAGTTAAGTACTTTAACATTAATAACTCCAACCAACTATAATTGACTTGCCTCTACAAAGAAAAGCCTACACAAACAGCTATCAACTTTACTCATAGCAAAGTAGACACTAAAAGTGAACAGAAGGATGTATGAGTAGAAGATAGAGCTTGGGATAATAGGAAGTGTACCTACTTGCTCCTTGGGGGTTCTACACTCATTACTTCCACATCCATATTGGATAGTGCACAATTATCACTTGCACTTGAGGGCAATCAAGCTCTTTTCTGGCACCGTTGCCGGGGTGCATAGTGCTAGATTGAATATTTTTGCTCGCACTTGTTTGCTTTGCTCCTAAGTAATTTTAACCCTCTAATCTATACCTAATAATAACGGGATGTGCGTTTCTCTGAAATTTTCATCCGTCACCCAACGTTTCTGTTCGTTGTCTCCTATAAACTAGCCTCTCTTTTCTAACAACTGCTCTAACAACTGGTACTAATTCATTGCTGCTACGAACGCATCCCCTGTTCCTGTTACAAGCCACCATCACTCCATTGCTTTTTGGGTTACAGGAGGCCGCCGTACCTGTGCGCTCACGTCTCACAATCCGTGCTCTTTAAAAAAAATCTCACGATCGCGGATAGCGAGTTCTCATTTAGTCCCATATCACTTGCTTGATGGAAAGGTGCCAAGCAGCGCACGCTAAATACTACTACCTCGGTCCGGGTTTACTAGCAAAAGTGCATGTGCATTGCAACGGGGAAAAATCCTTTTTTTGTGCGGTAGAAATATGTTACCGAGATTTGATGGACTGAAGTAACGAAATATTGCATCTGAGCACTTAATTACCCTCTCATGCCTCCTACGAGACCCCCCTTTGTATTAATTCTGCTTGTAGTAGTAATCTTGTACCGCTAGAGAAATATAGTACGAGAAAATTCAGCTCTGTAACTAAAATTCTAAAAGGCAGACTTGTTTAATTGAGATAATCCACAAAGGCACAAACTAAACCATGCAAACTAGAATGCATCAATTATTATTTGCTGAAACAATAAATAATTGAGGGTTTATGGAAAAATCCCAGTAAGAAGTAACAACGTTGAGAAGAACGCTTTTGCTTGCATACTAATTAAGTAGGACATAAGGAAAATGAGGAAAAAATGTGTTGTTCAAAGAAAATAAGGGCCAGTTCGTTTGCCCTCTGTCTCCCAACTCCAAAAACTCCAGGTCCAGATTTGACCTGAACACTCAACTCCTGGCTTTACAGGAGAGAAGCTGGCGATTCGCTGCGTGCAAATTCGGAGGAGTTGAGGAGTTGGAAAACTCGAGCTCTACAAAAATAGGGAAGTGGGAGTTGAGGAAAATTACCTCGAGCGTGCCACCGCGAAGTGAAACGCGTACTCGTTAATAAAAAAATACCAAAACAACAATGTTTTCTAGACGTACGGTTGAGGGGTCTCCTAAAACCTCTATGGATGAATATGCATTCCACTTGCAACTTACTGAATCACTACATGAGTGCGCTAAAACTCCTACTAGTTTCATCCATGGTAGAACTATAGTAGAAGATCATGCTTTAATAAAGTACCACTTATATCAAAAAGGGAAACAAATGAACGACTTGCTAATACTACTAAATCTGTATGCTATGCAATTTTGTGCCCATTAATATGTAACTTCTGGCTCTGAACAATCTAATAAACGCGTTGGATTTCATTGTGAGCATAATCTTGATCCCACAATTAATTCTTATGTTAAGACTAATTATGATTGTCCTGATATAGAACAAATTGAATAGTTTGTTACCTTTTTGGTAGCCTATGAAATTGATTCTGTAGTTAATGAAGTTAAAACTTATGACCTTGTTCATGCTATTAAACCTTCAAGTTCTTATTGTAGGGGATCGTGCTACCGAACAAAAAATTTATGCTACATGATCACACCAAGGAACACTATGAAGAGGTAGGTAACGATCAAACTCACCAACTAGCAGAGCGGCGGAAGCAGTGCAGAAGTTGGTGAAGCATGATGAATCTTGCCGCTAGGTTACACATCCTAGCAGCGAGAATTTCTCCGAGATGATCCATCGATGTAGAGTCAAAGTAGACGACCCCTCCGAGGTATCTACACATTCTGAAGTAGTAATCCGGCAGCACTTCGATGCCCAGGAAGAACGGCTCTGAAAAAACTAGAGAGAGAGATAAGTTAGCCTAGCGGCGATCCCGTCTAATTAGGAGTCTAATTCAATTAGACCAGTGAGACTGGGAGAGATTAGAGCGTAGCTATGTGGGAAGGCTCCTCCAAAGGATTGGGTTGTTCCAGGGGGAGCCCTCCCTACATATTTATAGGTGGAACAAAGGGCCAAAGGTGTGGCCGAATAGGAGAATGGGACATGCCAATGAAGGGCAGCCTCGGGTCATGAAGCGATTTCATGATAACTGATTCCACCCCCCCCCCCCCCCCCTGATATGCGGTGACGGTTCAATAAAGCTGTCAGGGTTTGAACCCTCTCACTGGCTGTACCTATGTGGCAAGTCTTTGAGAATAAGTTAACTCGAGACCTCGGACGCAGGTGAGTTCCTTTGTAAAAAAGGAGGACCCTATGCTTTCCTGTCCGAGGATGAAGGTTTCGAACACATGGTTGTTAAAGTCGACTGTAAAAGGAGACCAAAGTATTTGAAAGTAATTCAAGGCGCCGGACTTAAAATACAAACTGATAAAGAAGGAACTCGCCTGCCAAGTCGAAGACATCAAGCTGAAGAAACTAGTCCGAGGAGGGAACTGTAGTCTTCGACTTCGAAGACCAGTTCAGGGGCTACTAATGGTGTCCTGGACTAACGGGTACTAACCTGTACGGCCCTCAGTCCATGAGCTGGGCTTATGGCCTGCCGATCACCAAAAGGAAGGATTAGCAAAGCTGTGAAACTCGGCGTGACCAAGAAGGAAACCTCCGAAGACTTGGCGTGTACTTCAAAGATTGCTCTATAGCCGACGCGTTAACAACCGACCATGTGTGTAACCTAGGTACCCTCGGTGCATATATAAGCCAAGGGGTTTAGTCTTTAGAGACACGATTACCAGCCTTAGGGTTTAGAACACAATCATACGATCTCAAGGTAGATCATCTGTACTCTCTACTCCATCACATCAATATAATCAAAGCAGGACGTAGGGTTTTACCTCTTCGAGAGGGCCCGAACCTGGGTAAACATCGTCTCCCTTTGTACCCTGTTACCATTGTTCCTAGACCTACAGCTCTGGACCCCCTACCCGAGATCCGCCGGTTTTAGTACCGACAACTGGCTCGGCCAACGATTGGCTGAACAGTCTCACCCCCAAACTTCATTTTTGAGTGGTCGGACTTCCAGGAAGCCTTCCTGACTAACTTTCAGGGAACATACCAGTAGCCGGCAAGCCAATACGATCTCAACAGCTGTGTTTAGAAGGAAGGTGAGACTGTCCGCCAGTTTATCTCCCATTGGCTGAAGAAAAAGAATAGCATCGCGGATGTGTCAGACACGGAGGCTATAACAGCTTTCAGGCTGGGCTGTATGGACGAGCTACTCACGCGCAAGCTGGGCTAGAGAAACATCAGAAGCATGGCCGACCTCATGAAGATAGCCAATGACTATGCTTCTGGTGACGAGGCATGGGTCACCAAACAGGTGGCCAAGTAGACCTCGACAAGCTGCAGATATCCCGGCACTTCAAAGGTCAAGGACGAGTTCAGTCATCCACAACAGAACAACAAGATCAAGAACCAGAAGAGGAAGGAAAGTGAGCTTGATGCCGACATCATCAATGCCATTTTTGGAGCACAGCAAGGAGGCGGCGGTCAAGGCCAGAAGAAATGCCCATCACAGACGACAGGCACGCCGCGAGGCCCATCTTATGGCGACATCATGACCATGCCACTGCCGCTGAAGGATGGAAACACCGCTACGCACACCAACAGGGAATGCATGAACCATAAGAGGAGGGCCACCAAGATAGCAAAAGGAGGAGGAGACGAGCCCGATGATGGACAGGATCTCCACAATGGCGGTCAGGGTGGTGGCGGCACTGGAGATGCCGCTGGTGGCGAAGTCGGTGGTAGTGCCAGCATAGCAGCTAACGCTAACAAAACGTTTCCCGCGTAGGTCCAAAACATCAACATGATCTTCTGAAGCACGGAGTCCAAAAGGGCTCAGAAGGTTGCATACCATGATGTGTACGCATCAGCACCCGCTGTCCTGCAGTTCCAGGATTAGTCCGAGTCAGAAATTTCTTTTCATGGGGGTGATCACCCGAAGCACATTCCACATCCAGGAAAAACCGCCTTGATGCTCGACCTGATCATAGAAGGCTTCCACCTGAACAAGGTGTTCATGGATAATGGGAGCATCATCAACATCCTATATCTGGAGACAATGGAAAAGATGGGTATCCCACTTTCCCGCCTAAGGCCGTCTCCCATCAGTTCCATGGCACCATGGTTTTTGGCACGCCCAACAACTATCGCCTGGAGAATCTCTGCTTCGAGGTCGCCCCATTAAAAAGTGGCTACCACGCCATCCTGAACCAACCAGCTTTTATCAAGTTCATGGCGATCCCGAACTTTGCCTACCTCAAGATGAAAATGCTAGGCCCCAATGGGGTGATCATGGTTACCGGCGACTTCAAGTGGTCGCAAGAGGCCGAGTAGGCACATGTGGCCCTGGCCGAGCAGGAAAAGCCTTAAATTCAAAATATAAAAGACGATCCTCTAGCTAGCCTTTCCAGGACGACCAGAGGCTTTGGGGCTATTGTGCACAAAATTCAATGAAAAAGCAAACTAAGAGTTCGTAGACCGGATTCACAGAATCGGCAAGCGACTCAAGGGCTACTGCCTATACACTAAAGGTAAAATAGAACCAGTTGGAACATATTTACTAGCCTCACTGATCGGCATAGCCACCATCGCCAGCTACTTCATGGATTCCTCAAAGCCCTTGCTCTGGGATCGAAGGTTGGCGAGGGCGGTCTTCATCATCGGGTGGAAGTACGGGTTCTCCCAGGGAACATTGTTTCGCCCGACGAGTCCTCATGAACCCTGCTTCCGGTGATGTAACCAACATCTCTAAGAATGTCGGCTCCACATGAGGGTTCATGACAATGGCCAGGACCACTTGCTACTCCCCTCAATCCACCCAAGACCGGCTCCATGATTACCGGGGTCATACTTGGGGCTTCCAGAGGAGGAATTGGAGTAGCAGCGTGCGAAGGAGTAGCTGGCTCCTTTGGCACGGACAGCTGGAGTAGATCCACGCCCACGAGCATGACCAGCTCCACTACGCTAGCACCTGGAGTCGGGTCCTCGGTCTAGTCTTCTCCCACTACCTCCGAGCTGGTGGCGGGATGACTTGTTGTGATGCCTGTATTGGGTGGCGTCACGACTGGTTCCACGTCCTCCGCAGATTGTTTGACGGTCGCGGCCGGCTCTAGCACCACTGAGTGGGATTTCGGGTGGGCTGGTTGGTTCTCCAGAGGTGGCAAGCTCCGCAGAGACTCCACGAGGAGAGCTCCCTCCATTGAACTCGGGTCGTGATCAGTTCGCGGAGCCTGGGTCCTGGCATTAGCCTCGGACTAACCAGGCAGATCGGCGGTCAAAGTCTGTTGATTCCTGCTGGCAAATTGATCCAGGCTATGAATGCAAGGCTAGACATAAAAGAAATAATAAGTCATCAACAAGACTTGACAACTTACTTGGTACCCACCGCGGCCTCTTAACATGCTGCACTACCTCCTTGGGTAGCAAGCTCGGCGGCAAATGGAGGCCTAGCCACTCCTGGAGTCGGGGCCGGGTGAACAATCACCATCGTGGCTCTCTCCTGGCGCTACTTCTTGCAGTCTTCCCCTTCGGTGGCCGGTGCCGGCCACGTTGGGGAGGCTTGTGAGCCGAAAGCCTCCCTATCATGGCCCCTTTTCCTTAGGATGGGGTGCTACTTGTCGATGTCATCATAATCTTCTAGGATAATGACTGAGGTGCCGGGCTCGCTCTCCTGTTCCTTGTTGACGTCGGCACCTCTATTGGCGCCTTCCCCGGCCTGGCTTCCATACAGCTCAACATCGACCTCAGTGGTGTCCGAGGTGAGGAGGAACTCCATCTCCTCATTCAGAGGTTGCTTGGGCTGTGGCACTAGGGAAACAAAAAATTTGAAGCCCTAAAAGGAGGAGGTCGAAAATTGAAGCCATAAGAGAAGACTTGAAAGACGAAAGTAAAGGCCGGATTGAGGCACTTACATTGTTTGGAGGGTGCGCCGCCCAGAAACGACCGGCTTCGGGAGCCTCTACGAAGCTTCTGGCTTTCCCCTTCAGAATTGAGGAAAGCATCCCTTGGAGCGATCTCCCCTACAAGAAGCCCATAATGGTCCGAGTAGATTCGCCCACTCCGGTGTACTTATACATTGGGTGCTCCCGAGCCTTGAGTGGTTGGATCCTCCTCTCCGGGCATCTCATCATGATGTTGTCCATGGTCCGCCTTGTGTCAGAGAGGTGCTTGGAAAGGTTGACACTACCAACCACTACTAGGAAATACCCTATAGGTAGAGGATTAACAGTAGTGTGGGGTTGATGTGTCGCGCTACTGTTATTTAGCAGTAGCACGGGCACAGAACACGCGCTGCAGGTCGGTATTAGCAGTAGCGCTGGGCTTGCATAGGAGCACTACTAATAACTGGGCCCCGTCGTGCCCCACGTGCTGGCCATTGTAGCAGCGCTTGTCACAGACCAGTGCTACTGCTAAACACATTAGCAGTAGGGCCGGCCAAAGGCCTGCGCTACTACTGTGGCCAGCCAGGGCCCAGCTGCTCGTCCCCACTTAGCAGCAGCGCTGGTCTGGAACACGTGCTACAGCTATTGTGTTTAGGAGTAGCGGTGGGCCCTGACCCGCGCTGCTGCTAATCCAGCCTTATCCTCCCCGTCCCGCACGTTCCTCATCACTCTCCCTGTCCTCACTCTCTCCCCGTCGCTCCTCCTCTTGTCGTCGCCGCCATCGCCACATTGCCGCCGTCGTCGCCGCCATCCCCCAGCCTCGGTAAGCCTCCTCATCCTCCTCCCTCCACCCTCCTCCAGCCGCCCCACCTCCTCCCTCCTCCTCAGTCCTCCAGCCGCCCTGTTCCTCCCTCCTCCATCCGTCGCCCCTCCTCCCTCCTCTAGCCACCCCTCCTCCTCCCTCCTCCATCCTCCCTCCCCCCTCCTCCATCCATAGCCCCTCCTCCCTACTACATTTTGATTTAGTAGGTTGAGTTGATAGTTTCTAGTTGATATGTAACACTTTGATTTAGTTAATAGTTTCTAGTTGATAGTTTGTAGTTGATATATAACACTTTGATTTAGTATGGTTAACTAAATTAGTAAAAGTTTAGACATAGTTAATAGTTTTAGTTGATATATAACACTTTGATATAGGATAGCTTCTAGAGTTTAATTGATAGCTTCTAGGGTTTCACTAAGTCCTAAAATCAGCATGTTAATGTTTTTGTTTGTATTTTGTTTCTGCAGAAATTAAGTATTTGCCCCTGCATCGTCCCCGCAGTCGTCCACATCACCGACCCCCTCCGACCTCAAGGTGAGACCAGTAAAATCCTCATGTCATTAATGTCGACAATGATGTGTTGTGAGTGTCAATGATGAACATGCTAGTCCCCATGTCTTAGTGTTCTTGTTTGCAGGGGACCTCCGAGTGGCATATGTTTCTGTTTCAGCAAATTTTAGGCACTCGATATGTCCTGTTTTTAGCAAAGGTCATGCCAAAAAATTTCATTGATTTTGGCATGACTTGTGCTATAAAATAGGAAATATCGAGTGCCCGCAATTTGCCAAAATGGCAATTAATTGACATTCCGGCAGAACATAGGCCATTTTTTATGTCATTGCTCCATATATATAACGGGTTGACTTTCAGTCTGTTGGGGCTCCTTGCTCCATATATGAGAGAGAAGAATCCCGACTATTGTCGTGGGGGTCGCTTCTCCTTCGTTCCCGTGTGCTAGACATTTTGGTGTAATGCACTCGGGAACGAAGGGAGGAGCGACCATCACCGACGGTCGAAATATGAGAGTGGAAGAAAACCGACTATTGTCGTGAGGGTCGCTTCTCTTTCATTCCAAGGCGCTAGACATTTTGGTGTAATGCACTTTGGAGTGATAGGAGGAGCGACCATCACCGACAGTCGCAATATGAGAGAGGGAGTGTCCACCATATACACCACATGAGATGAGAGTTTATCAAGCAAGACTCGATGGACCGAAAGTCAACCCTTGCTGAATAGTGATCTGTGTGATGAGTTTCCTGGTAATTCCCGTCGATCGATTTTTAATCTTTGAATTATGAACATAGGAAATGTCTAACGATGATAGGATCCCTGAGTGCGACTACTGCGGCGATGACTGGGGTATGTGCGATAGGCCTCACTTAGAAGACGATCGACGCTTCACCATCAAGCTCGACGAGACCTTCGATATTTTTACGGTACGTAACGATGACAAGTATTTTTTTCATAATTAAGCATGACTTGTACTTCTTTGCTTCAACGTGTAATTTTCGTTTTTTACAATTTGACTAGTGCATCCCCTGCCATGCAAGACCTTATGTCCTGGATAAGCTGGATTTCAAAGATCGTGAGAATATTGAGACCAAGATAGTTCACCTGAGGACGCAACATGGTTACAATTTTATCATTAAGCTATACAATGCAGTAAACCACTCCCATTTTGGTTGCTCAAATTGGAAAGCACTATGCAAGGCATATGGATTTCAGGAGGATATGCATGTCAACTTCCATATTCGTCCTGAAGATGATATTGAAGATAATTTCGATATTTGGGTCGATGTGGATACGCTTCCAGTTCTACCTCTATGTGAGTTTGTCAAATAAATTTGTTAAGTAATTTATATTGTTTATTTAAAAATAGCTGACAGCTTATTTCCATTCTTCAAGAAATGTTCGGAAGGTAGTAGACAAAACCTACTACAGTTATGGCTCTGAACTAACTTGCGTGGAGAAAAATCATCTTGTCTCATTTATTAATGATGTTGAGACTTTCAAGGAGAATTATGAAATTCCTCCAAATTATGCTCAATACGTGCCACTAGTCCACGTGTTGAACTACGGTAACATCCATGGAGATACACTACTAGGAAAATGCTTATACACAGGAGGTCAGTAGTAGCGCTTTTTATAAGAAAGCGCTGCTGCTAAATAACGGTAGCGCTTGTCACTGAAGAGCACTGCTACTATTCATGTAGCAGTAGCGCTTTTGTTATAAAAAACGCTACTACTATAGTTGCCAACGATTGCATGGCAGTGTAGGTATACTAGTAGCGCTCGTTATTAAAAAGCGCTACTGCTATTGTGCATAGCAATAGCGCTGTCCACTGACGAGCGCTACTGCTAAATAGCAGTAGCGGTTGTTTCTAAAAAGTGCTACGACTACGCTAACCTTATCCACGCCCGGTGCCCCGCGCGCGTCCCTCACTCTCCCTCACACACCGCATGTCGTCGCCTGCGCCGTCACCGCCGTCGCCCGCCGTCACCGCCGATGCCCCCAAGGTACCTGCCTCCCTTCCTCCCTCCTCCTCTCGCCGCCCTCCCCTCCCTCCCTCTCTCCTCCCTCCTCTCGCCGCCCTCATCTCTCCCTCCTCCCACGGCCATCCTCTCTCCGGCGGCCCCCTTCTCCTCCTCCTCCCTCCTCCCTCTCCTGCTCTCTCCTCCTCCTCCCTTCTCCTCCCACATAAATGTAGGTCTTTTGAATAGAATAGTGATGTTATATGTATGATAATATTCGACGATGTACGGACGAAAGAGATGATTTAGTTTTGCTTATTGAATGAATGCTAAATTGAATACTAATTTATTTTACGATTTGGTTTTGCTTATTGAATGCTCAAATTGGAAAACTACTCCATCAAGTTTGAATGCTCATTTGATTAGATATAAACATGTATATCTTGTGTTGCACAAATAGGATATGTGCTTGCCCAAGTGGCCGGCCATGTTTGCAGGTTACACCTCCTATAGTGGCCTATGTTTTGCCGGAGTGTTGATTAATTTCCGTTCCGGCAAATTTCAGGCGCTCGATTTAATCTTTGAATTATGAACAAAGGAAATGTCGTACTCGGACGACGAAAGTCTCCCGGGGGAGTGCGACTGGTGCAACGATGACCGAGGTTTGTGCGACAGGCCTCACCTGGACGAAGATCGGCGCTTCAGCATTAAGCTCCAGGAGACCTTCGATGTTGAAATGGTACGCAACGACGACAAGTGTTTTTTCGTAATTAAGCACGACTTCAACTATTTCAATGTGTAATTTTCATATTTTACAATTCGACTAGCTTATCCCATGCCATGCAAGACGCTATGTCTTGGAGAGGATGGGTTTTGAAGACCATGAAAGTATGGAAACAAAGAAAATTCAGCTAAGGACCAATCATGGTATGGATTTTGAAGTAAATCTGTACAATTCTAAGAGCGTAACCCATTTTGGTTGCCCGAATTGGGAAGCACTTTGCAAGATGTATGGTTTTTATGAGGATATGATTGTCACCATGGATCTTGGTGATCCTGACATCGAGCAAGACAATATGGACATTTGGGTCCTTGTTGATACGCTTCCCATTCTCCCGCTATGTGAGTATCTCAAACATAGTTATTAACTAATTTATATTGTTTATTTCAAAATAGTTGACAGCTTATTTCCATTGACATCTTATTTTCATTCTTCAAAGAATGTGCGGAAGATGGTAGACAGAACCTACTACACCGATGGCTCTGAGTTAACTTATCAGGAGAAAAATCATCCGATCGCATTTTGTACTGATCTTGAGAATTACAATATCTATTATCAAACTCCTCCACATTATGGTCAATACGTGCCACTAGTGCACGTGTTGAATTACGGTAACATCCATGGAGATGCCATGGTAAGATTTTTTACTCTTACGACATCCGTGCATCTTTTGCATAAATTCTTTTAAAACTTAACTACATTGCTAACTACGAAGTTATTACTATGTTTTTCAACAGAAAATCCCGAAGGATTGTGTGCCTCATCTGATGTATCAGAATGGTCGCCTTGATGTTTTGAACATACAGCCAGGTCATCCTACGAATCACACCTGTCCATATCAGATTTCTAAAACCAGTGAAGACATGAAAATCAAAGAATGGAAAAAATGTATGGACAGTCGTAAGGAGGTACTTGGAAGCAACATTGTGCAAAAGGCAAGAATTGGAGGCAGGATAATCTCCATTCTCCATAATGGAGAGTCAGGGCCTATCTTGTTTTATGCTATTTTACCTAAGAGAAGGTACTAGGTCCTAGTTAATAATACTCATGATCATGTGCTAAGAACAACTAAGTAGGATTGGTTAGATGACTATGATGATGATGTGGTATCGAGTAGAAGTTGTATGATCGATGATGATGAGTATGACTTGTTATTATGATACCAATGATGAGTTATTTATTATTATGATCGATGATGCATGATGCTAGGTTGTTATATGAGCATGATGAGTTATTATATATATATCAGTAGGTGAAATGAACAAGGATTAGATTCAAGTGGAGGCAACATGTGGTGCACATCAAAAGTACTACTAATCCAAACTAGATCAAGTTTGCATTAGAGTAGTACTTTCGACATGCACCACATGTTGCCTCCACTTGAATCTACTCCACGTTCATTTCACCCACTGTTATATATAATAACTAATCATGGTCATAAAATCATATGATGAAAGTACTGTATATAAAACAACAACGAAAATAAGCTGTAATTTCAAAAATACAGGAAAAGTTATCAGCAGCACTTTTCAGAAGAAACGCTACTGCTACTTACTACTATCAGTAGCGCTTTCCCAACAAAAGCGCTACTGCTAACTAGGTATAGCAGTAGCGCTCCCTTTCCAGTGCTACTGCTACTAGTTAGCTGTAGCGCCTTAGTGGTAGCGCTTGTACAAGCGCTACTGCTAGCTTTAAAACAAGCGCTACTACTAGGGTTTTCCCTAGTAGTGATAGCATGGTAAGATTTTTTCTATTATGTCACCAGTGCATCTTTTGCATACATTCTTCTTAAGCTAAACTACATTGCTAACTATGTTACTTATTTGTTCTTCAACTGGAGCTCCCATCAGATTGTGTGTCTCATCTGATGTATTTGGAAGGTATCTTTTGCATACATTCTTCTTAAGCTAAACTACATTGCTAACTATGTTACTTATTTGTTCTTCAACTGAAGCTCCCATCAGATTGTGTGTCTCATCTGATGTATTTGGAAGGTGACATGAGAATTGTTAGCTTACGACCAAATCTGCCAGTGGCTTTTCACAGTCTATACAAGATTACTCGAAAAGACCAAGGCCTCAGAATCAAAAAATGGAGAGATGTAATGAATGCGCGCACGGAACTACTTGGAAGCAACGTGGTGCGTAGACCAATTCTCCATAATGGAGATGAAGAGCCTCTCATGTTTTATACTATTTTACCTAAAAGAGAGGAGTAGGTGTCCTAGCCAGCTAGTACTTCTCGTGTGCTGCAATGATGATGAGTATTATTTAGTTAGTGTTGCTTAACTTGTGCTCTAGTGTTGGTTAACTTGTGATCATGTGCTATATTGTTATATGACTACTATGATGATGAGGAGGAGACCTTAATTACAACTTGTTATGTGCTACATGATGATGACTTATTATATATATGACTATGGATGATGAGTTGTTATATTATTGGTGTGGAAGAAATGCGGATTAGATTAAAGTGGATGGATCCAAGTGAGCAAGTTCAATTAGTAGGACGATACAATGATGTTGTATCATCCTACTAATTCAACTTGCTTACTTGGATCCATCTGCTTTAATCTGATCTGTGTTTCTTCCACAACCTCTACATTGCTACTGTATAAAAAAATTATAACGCTGCATAAATACAACAAAAATGTAATGAAATGAAATACACAAAATAAGCAGTAGCATGGGGTGGAAGTGGGCGCTACTGCTATTTAGCAGTAGCGTGGGACAGGAAACGCGCTACTGCTATCAGAATTAGCAGTAGCACTAGGAAACCTACGCTGCTACTGCTAAGACTTAGCTATAGCGCCCTAGCAGTAGCGCGGGACCCAGCACTACTGCTGGGCATTTTACCCACGCTACTACTAGGGTTTTCCCTAGTAGTGAACTCCGTAGCTGCGCTGTCACGGACGCAACTATGCTCACACCCAAACCGGAGTTTGGAAATAGCTTACTCTAGTCGGTTGCTAGGGGAAACCATAAAAGTGGGAATTAAACTACGTACTAAAAGGGAACGTAAAATAAATACAAAACTAAATGGAAAAATAAACTAAGGGGAATTAAGGCGATGTTTTAGATGAGTAGCGTTGGTGTCTTGGCATGGTCATGTTCCGCCTGCGGCGTTGAATAGTGTTGATCTGTCGACAACCAGCACACCATGGCGGGAGTCAGTGTCGCGCATCATAAGATACAAGTAATCTACCGTTGGTGGGCGGTCCCTCACATAGTATTGTCTCTTAAGCAGCGCCATATTGAGATAACTCAATAGTCCTGCATCACCATTGTCAGAATGTATGGTCGTTTCAGCAATTAAGGTCATTAGACTGGACAAAGGCAATTAGTTTTATGGACAACCGTTAACCCTAGATAAATTATGTTCCCCTCAAGATACCAACGCCTGTCACCCAGAGGTCTATCGGTTTGCACAACTACCTATCAACTTCATGTGTGGCCTAGAGAGTTGGATGTCTCCGACTATGCCGATGAATTGGACATCTCCAATCACTAAATTAACACAAGGTAAATAACAACATGAAGACGACACACATAAATAGATGGCGTCTATCAAACAAAGCACTTACTAAACGACCACACCCATAGCCAACAATTACTCAAATAACATCACATTAAAAGGTGGTTCATGATGTAAATAATGCCCTAGAGGCGATAATAAAGTATTATTATATTTCCATGTTCATCATTAATGTTTATGTTTCTGTGCTACAATTGCAATGGTTCCTGGATCTGCATATAAACGAGATTCGGAGGAAAACTCATATGCATGTGTGGAAGTATAAACAAAAAAGATGTTCCCTAGTCTCGCCTCTAAGACTAGCCCATGAGTTGCATGATGATCCTTTTTTCCTGATCATAGGGCGTAGTGTATGCCAGTAACAAATGAGAGCACAATGTTAACAGAACAAGGGTGCTGGATAAACCCAAATTAATTGATATACTTTGAGATCACATCGTCACATAGTTATAAGTATTATCATCAGAAAGTTAAACGTATGCTCATATCCTTAGACCATGAGAATGTTGAGTCTCTTCATACCGGATGATATACTTTGAGGTTTTCAAACGTTACCCATAACTGGGTGATTATAACGGTAACTCTCGGGTACATCAGAAAAGTATGTTTAGGTACTTAATAGTTTGAGATGGAAATTTGCTCCTCCGACAATGGAGAGATATTATTCGGGCCCTCTCGGTATTACGGTATCCAATATCGTCTGGCCAGACACTCGGTGATTTGATCACGGGGATACCGGAATACGGAAATGAGAAAAGAGAACAAAACTGTTAACGAGGATAACTTGGTATTGTGATCAAGAGTAGCGTCACGCGGATACTGATAAGTCTCACCTCGGGTTTTGTAACGTATAGTGAAGCAAAGAGATTGAGTGCGGTAACTACAGGTTCACTCCAAAAGTATTCGTGTAAGTGTAGGAGTCAATATGGGTGTCCAGGTCCCACTATTGATTATTGACCGGAAGGGGTTCCGGGTCTTGTCTGCATTTTACCGAACCTGCGGGGTCACATGCTTAAGGGTAGTAAATCTATTGAGTGCTACAGTGATAGCAGCTTATGTGAATTGCACTGAAAAATTTCTAGAGAGAATGAAATTGTTTTGGAGAGAGAACTGAAAGGGTTTTGGAGAGAATCGGAAGGTTTTAGAGAAAACCGAGAAAAACTGATAAAACCCAAAAAGTTCTGGATCACCCTGAGAAACCACAGGAAGGTCATGGATGGTTCTGGAAGGTTTCGAAACCTCCTAGAAACATCTAGAGGGCACCACAAGGTTTGCCACTTGGCTGGGCCAAGTGGGGGCAACACACATGGGCCTTTGGGCCCAATAGTGGTGCCCCCCTAGCTTGGGGGGCAAGGCAAGTGGTGCGGCTAGGTTTGGGAGGGGGCGCCCCACACCCCTTTGGTTGCCGGCCATAGAGTGTTCCCCTCTCCCAAATCAGCCCCCCTCCCGGGGAGCCTATATATAGTGGAGGGAGCAGCCCTCCAAACGCAACATTTTCTGTGCGAAGGCTGCCCCTCTCTCTGTCTCTCTCTCCCGAAAATTCCACCACCCTGAAGGGCTGCTCCTCCCTCCTCTTGCTCTCCAGCTTTGCTTCGTTCTGGACGGCGAAGCTCACCTGGATTGACGTCTCCGTATGCGTGGATACCGGCGGAGGCATCGTGTTTTCGATGCTTGATTGATGGATCGGTTCGTGGGAGATATCCTCGCAGTTGGGAGGTTGTAAATCCTAGTTGCGGGGATCGGCATCTACTCGCTTCATCAACTCTCCTCTCTGCTGCGTTCTTGGTGAGCAACCTAATCTAGATCGGTTTCTCCCTTAACCTTCGTAGATGATCTAGGGATTGGTTTTTCGTATGGTGATTTTTTTTTTGTTTTCTACTACGTTCCCCAATAGT
The DNA here is from genome assembly GCA_011799875.1 of Thinopyrum elongatum. NCBI lineage: Eukaryota > Viridiplantae > Streptophyta > Magnoliopsida > Poales > Poaceae > Thinopyrum > Thinopyrum elongatum. Next base: position 695,263,734 of record CM022303.1, read on the forward strand.
TCAAGAGGAGTTACAACCCATCACGGAGACCATGATGGGGAAGAGAGAAGGGGCATTGGTGAAGAAGACGGTGCGGCGGCAACGGCACATGGTCGCGCCCCACGGTGGTGACTCCTTCGGCGGATTCCTTCCAGCCTTCCTCCAAGGTTGCAACGATGGAGATGGGGGCTTGGCCCTAGTGCTTCTTGATGTGGCCAGTGGCTAGATGTGGGAGAGATGGGAATGATGGATGATTGATGGCCGATGGCTAGGGTTGATGGAGATTATATAGCCGGCCTACATGGGTCTCCTCCATGGATGTAGGTTCTCTCATTTGATCCAAGCGCTCTAGATTAGCCAAAGCCTTTCCCAAAACATCCCTTGATGGCCAAGGAAGCAGTAGGAACAAACGGGGATGAAATCCACAAAGAATTGCGGAAGATAGGCTGGTACAAAGCTACGGTATGACCCAGCCCGGTCGTACAGCAGGCCGTCTTTTGTCTTGTAGTGCTTTAGTGTTTCGGCGGCCATTTCTTTATACGAAATCCGATTTGGGCATTTTTCGGCTCATTGGATTCGTGTGAACGACGTCAATACACCCAAGGCATTGGATCTTCCATTTAGGCACTTTGGAAAATGCCAAAGTATAAACACTTCAAAGGCCTGAATCTGGTACCTGGAAATCCTCCGTATTGACCACTTTCATCATGCTATGTCCATGGGAGTTCCACATCACCTACAAAACACACAAAAACAAAGAAAACTATTAAAAACTAATAAAAACTAAAGACTATGCAATGCTCACGATAAAATGAATACAAACTGGAAATCATGCATAATGGACATGTAAATGGCTCAATGGGACATGATATAAGGAGTTATTATGCAACAAATGAGCCATAAAATGGGCCTAAAATAGAGCCACCATGGGCCAAGACAAGGAAGAAGGAAGAGGGAGGCTCCGATAATGCCCCGCACCGGCCAGATGGCCGGTGCCATCTTCACCAGCACCACCATGCCTTTCTCCCTCAACAACTCGATGTTGACTTGTAACTTCTCTCTCCCCTCTATGTTAATCCCATACATGTTTGACTAATTGTATTAGCCCTCGGGGATGTGGATGAACTCTAGTATGTGGATGAACTGAACGCCGATAATATACACGATTCTCTTATGTATGTTTATGTTAATATTCTTTGTGATGTTTAGTGTTAGTCAACCGCACAACATTTGCCTTTATCGACATGAAGGATGTTACTATCCGAGCGAAGCTGGGAGCGGAAGTACAACGATGACAGAAGCTATCTCCCTCCGTGAGAGCCTGCTGACCTTGGATAGGGGAATAATGGAGACCGCCCATTAGCCACGTCAACGGGGAGACCCTTAATCAATGTTGTTGTAACCTGAATGTGGGGAGGAATGGTGGTGGCATGTATAATATGGAGCTGCTGCATGTATGCACACATCTGTACTTGGCTCCGCCCGCTTATAAAAACATACGAAGTGGATTAGTTATCTGAACCTAGAATTATGTTTTCTCACAATTAAGTAGATCATCCTAGTAGTGATGAATACGAAACCCCCGAGAACGCCTTTATTACTCAAGCGCCGCCTCACTTAGCCTAATCCTTTTTATTACTGTTGTTACCTTCTTGTTAGTAGTTTAGTTTAAAAAAAACCTTATTACCGTTTTCCTAGCAACCGAGACAATTGACTATTTCGAAACTACGGTTTGGGTGTGGACTTAACTGCGTACGTGACAATATAGTTGCGGGGATGGTAGTTATCTTCCTAATAGCTCCATGTGGGTTCGACATATAAAGGGTTCCAATACTTCCTGCAAATTGTGCTACATAGCACTGTGCACTTGCAGGCCTCATCGCCGAGGGCGGGGTCAAGTCGGAATGCGACAATGTGGGCCTCGAGGGCCCGGAAATGTGCCTCGGCGGCCGCATCCCAGCCCAGCTATTCGTCATCGGCGGCGGCATTGCGGGCCGCGATGCCCCGGAAAATGGCCACGGTGTAATCGTGCTGTGTCGGCCATGCATCCGCGATGGTAGGGGCGGGGGAAGGGCATGAGGTCCCAAATCTGCTGCTCCCATTCTGCCTTCTCCTACAGCCACGCCTCTTTGTCGACCTCATGGTCGACGCAATGTTCGGCGAGGGGATCTGGCTTCTCCGCCTCCACCTCATCCCCAAAATGGAGGATGAGGGGGAGCTCCTCCGGGTGCGCCATTGACAAGGAAGTGGTTGGTGGATTGGAGGTGAGTGAGATAGGAATGGGCGCCGCCAGAGAGAGGATTGAAGCGAGAGAGGGGATGGCGCCGGCCTTTTATAGGCTGCCGCGGGAGCCATTAAGGAGGCTGAAAGGATCGAATCAGTCGACTAGAGTTGTAGGGGTGAATAGGCGACTACAAATTTTAACTTAAATGCCAATTTTAAGGTAGATGCAGATAAAATAGGTTCTCTAGATATGCAACTAGGTAAACAACCTATATCGCAAGAAAACAAGCAACAAGGAAAGCAAAGGCAACAAGCACACAAGCAAGCAAATAAGTAATTAAAGGTACGGGAACAGATAAACCACAACTGAGTCGAGGATGTGGATGTTTGCCGAAGTTCACACTCTTTGGGGAGTGCTAATATCCATTGGAGAGGTGCCGAAACCAAAGCTCTGAAGTGCCACCAAGTGGCTCACCTTATTCTCCCTTTAAGTCACCCCCAACGGATGAGCCTCAAATCAGTCAGGGTTGGTCTTGAAGGCGACCACCAAACCTTTACAAACTTCTCGGAGCACACCACAAGCAAGGAAGCTTCCGTGCGTTGAATCCGATCGCCTAGGAGCCCAAATCTTGAAAAGTAGCAAGTGTTTGGTGATGAACGAGTTGGGGAATCACAAATAGGTTTGGTGCAAGTGTAGATCGGGGCTTCCTCTTTCAATCCTCAAAATATGGTGGAGCTTGACTGGAGTGATTGGGAGGAATCAAGCTTTTAGGGTGTAGGAATGGTGGAACAAGCTCAAGTCAATGGTTAGGGTCTGAGGCAGAAGAGGGGCGATATTTATACCCCCCGCCCACCCCCAGGCCAATATAGTTGTTGCCCCGCAGGGGGCTCCAGGGACACGGGGTTAAGGGCCCGAGGACCCGGACTACCTCAAGCGCCAGCACACCAGCACACATACGTGGACCCGGCGGTAGGGACCCCAGGGCCACAGTCCGTCCAGTGGGTTGCGGCCCACTCCATGGACCCACACCATCCAAGAGACAGGGCGTGTGGTGGGCTAGGGACTCCGAGGACCCGGAGGTCCACGAGTCGTCCCCGGAGTCCGGGGAGCCGGAGTGTCCAGAGGCAATGTGCATAGGTGAACTTAGGGTTTTACCCCAATATCGATTTGGCGCTGTGGGGAGGCAATGTGCATAGGTTTTGCATGATCCCGAACTTCCTCAAACTCCTTGACCCCTCTTAATAGTGCGGTTGACCTATAACTCAAATAAAACCAAAAGAAAATTCGAGTCTTCGGAAAACCGACGCCCATTTCCTTTTTGAAATAGGGATTGATGTTTACTACGCACTTCTATTCTTGTAGGCTCTATTGGGCCTCCAAGCGCCGAGGATTGTAGGACATCAGTAAATTTCCCTCAAGTGGATGACCTAAGATTTATCGATCCATGAGAGGTGTAGGTTCAAAGTAATCCCTCTCAAACAACCCTGCAATTAAGATAATATAAGTCTCTTGTGTGCCCAACACACCTAATAAATTTGCCAATTGTATAGGTGCACTAGTTCGGCGTAGAGATGATAACAGATGTGTAATATGGATAGTAAAAGTGTCCTTTTGTTTTCGGAATAAATGTGGACAACAAGGTAAACAGTAACAAAAGTGAGTAAAACGGTATCTCAATGCTTGGAAACAAGGCCTAGGGTTCATACTTTCACTAGTGCCAACTCTCAACATCATTAACATAATTAAAACACATGATATACCCTCAAAACATATGTGGTAAATGATCACTCCAAAGTTCCCTCTTTTATCGAATCAAAGTAGGATGAGATAGCATAGGTATGGCTAAGCACACCTCGACGTTTGTCTTTCTAATCATGATCCATAGGACAACCCCAATTTCACCTCAGACAACCTCGAAAATTATACTAAATGATCACCTCATGATCTTTATCGATCCAATTTATTATCCATATAGAGTCATCCCAATGTCACTACAGGCATCTCCGGAAATTATACTAGACATGCATCATGATCTCATTGATTCCCAAAAGATTCAACCCAACTTAAAGAAAGCTCATAGAAGAAGCAACATCCAATCCAATACAAAGAGAATAGAAGGGGATACATCACCAGATTCAACTCCATTAACAAAGCCCATGATCACATTTAAGATTGTAAACTTACATGATCCAGAGAGAGAGATATATAGAACACATAGCTACTGGTACAAACCATCAGCCCCGAGGGTGGACTACTCCTGGATCATCATAGGAGCAGCAAGGGATGATGTAGAGGTTGGAGAAGATCAATTCCCCCCTCCGGCGGTGTGCCAGAACAGGGCGAAAGCGAACATCGCCTCAGATCGGGAAGTGGCGGCGGCGGAAAAATTAGGGTAAAAATACGGGTGATGTTTTCAGCATATATAGAGTCAGGGGGACTGAGAGGCAGTGGAGAGGAGGTCCAGGGAGCCCACGCACCCCCCCCCCCCTCTTCTTTGGGAGCCTTGGCCGTGTGGGAAATTGGTGGGCCCCCTCAAGGTGGGCTTTTGGCATAGTGGCTCTTCTACTCTGAAACTTCGTGTCGTATTTTTGTTTTATTTTTTTGGTCCCCGAAGAATTGATTTTCCTAAATGTCCAAGGTAGCAAAAAACAACAACTGGCTCTGGACACTGGATTAATAAGTTAGTCCAATAAAATTGTATAAAAAAAGGTGCCAAAGTGATACTATAATGATATAAAAATAACATGAATACTTCAAAAATTATAGATACGTTTGAGAAGTATCAGGGGGCCAACCATCTCCATAGATAAACGTCGAGAGACCAATGTCCTGAGATAAACTTGATAACCGACATTAGTCCTCACTAACCCATTGTCATCAACACCATTAGGGATATAATGCACTTTGAGAAGCAGTTGGGGCGGCATCAGGCGGCTGACGACGGGCGGTCAAAGGGCACGTGTCCTGATGAGAAGCGCTACCCCGGCCTGCTCAGATGCCTCTCGGCTGCTCACATGGCTCCTCCTGCCCTGCTCACACGCTAGCCAGGGGTTGAAGCCGCATGGTGGCCATCCGACGGGCCGCCACGATAATCTGAGGGAGTGGCCGTGGCATTAATAGTCGGGTGTCCGTCGCCGATGGTGCATCGGAGGCCAGGATGCTTCAAATTCCACACGTGGCGCATGGAGGACGAAGCTGAAACTTCTTACTTGCACTGGCAGTTGGGTTTGAAGCGAGCTTCAAACAAGGCCTCCACAACTTCCAAACATGGAGGCTGGGAGGCCACATATGGAGGGCGCTACAAAATTATGTCTATCGAGAGATGGATGGCGACTCTACTGGAGTAGATTTTTTGCCTCCTGCCTCTATATCCTCTATATGGACGGTTATTATGCTCTAGAAGTCTAGCTCAAAGCAAGACAGTAGTCTGTAATCCGTATGCACGCGACGATTTTACACCGATGAGTGCCAGACATGGTTTATCCACATGCGATTTTTTATTTTATTTTTTACAAAATGTTGATGGCTACTAGAGTAAGCTGTCAGGTCTTCTTTGATAAGCTAAGGGAGAGGGAGGAAAACGAGAAGGGAATCAAGGACCAGAAAAAGAGATAAGCGAAAAGGCAAAGAAAGAGACATGAATGAAATGAGTGGCGGAGACGAATGGATATGAAGTCTTCTTGCCAGATCTTCCACGCACGAGGAGGGATCAGTGTGACCGATCGTTGCAACTTGCAACAATATCACGATGGAGCAATGAGTGGCGGGGACGGATGGATATGAAGTCTTCTTGCCAGGTCTTCCACGCACGAGGAGGGATCAGTGTGACCGATCGTTGCAACTTGCAACAATATCACGACGGAGCAATGAGTGGCGGGGACGGATGGATATGAAGTCTTCTTGCCAGGTCTTCCACGCACGAGGAGGGATCAGTGTGACCGATCGTTGGAACTTGCAACAATATCACGACGGAGCCAGCAGGGGGCCGAGCCGGGGCCATGGCTCCCCCATGCTGAATATTTTTCTCAGACCAGCCCCAGATAGTATGTGGAGTTAATATCTAAATTCAATTGTATGGCCCCCTTCAATGCTTTACATATCTATGTAAGTTACTCCTAGATGGATCATGTATTCGAGCACAGAAGATCCATGTATTCCAAAGTTAGGCATGGAGCAGCAACTTGTTGACTTGTCCATATTCTCATCGTATCATCTCTTCCCAAAAGCAAAAATGCCACACGATCTGCTGCTCCTTCTTTGCTTGCCCAGGTTGCCCCCTTTTCTTTTCTTCTCCCTCTCCCTCTCCCCAACACAGCAACGCTCCAATATATATGGCAAGATTCAGATCGTGAAGTCGATAATGAATTGAGGAATTAACAGATCATTCAAGATCCGGACCCCTTCGTGCTACTTGCCTAAGTACAACTTCAAAATCTTCATTGTTTTTTGGCTGCTAAAATTTTCGAACTAAACTAGATCATAAAGATTGTGTGTCTTGTTCGACCAAGTTAGAGCCGTACTACCTCCACTTTTCTAAAACTTTTGGTCACCTGTTTGTGTATATTTTCTCTAGGATAATTCAACGTGGAGTAGACATCAACTAAACTCCAATTCTTCCAGTTCATGCTGTCCTCTTGTATTTTGCCTATCTAATGTAACTAGTAGACCACAGACCAATATGCATCTGTGTTCTTTTGGTATATTATTATGTGAAATACGATGGTCTTTCTGAAATATTTCTTAAGTAAAATTGCACTATGTTCCATTGGCCCCTTCTATAAAATTCCTGGCTTTGTCTTGTCAGGCCTTTATCGTTCGAGTCAACTTAACAGAACTGGTGCATACTTCAGGATTCTTCTTATCTTAACCCGGTCTTCATTTCTAGGCAAACTGGTGTCTTCTTGCTCCTCTCGTCTACTTGGATGTTTTTTTTTGGGGGATAAACTTCTGATCTATTCATCATCTGTCATGGCAGTACAAGGAACACCAGAAATAATGAAAATTACATCCAGGTCCGTAGACCACCTAGCGACAACTACAAGCACTGAAGCGAGCCGAAGGCGCGCCGCCGTCATCGCCCTGCCTCACCGGAGTCGGGCAAAACTTGTTGTAGTAAACAGCTGGGAAGTCGTCGTGCTAAGGCCCAACATGACCAACGCACCAGAACAACAACCGCTACCGATGAAGAGAAGTGTAGATCGAAAGGATCCAACTTGAAAACACACGAACGAAGATGAACAAAGACTGGATCCACGGAGATCCACCAAAAACCAACGCCGGTAGAATACCACGAGATCCGTTGGAAACACACCCTCCAACGACGCTAGATGCACCGTCGGGGCAAGGGCTAGGCGGGGAGGACCTTATTCCATCTTCAGGGAGGCCCCGCCGTCTCGCCTTCCTAAACAGGACATAAACCCTAATTAACCTCAAAAGAACAACTAAAAACGGAGCAGGAACCCTCCCGCCGGCAAGGGCCAAAGTCCACCGCGCCTCCACCGGAGACGAGGTGGACTGGCGGCGTTACCGACGGGAGGCGGAGAAACCCTAGTTGTGTGTGCAGTCGCGAAAGAGGTGGTCCTTTCTTTCTGGCAAAAAGAAGCTAGCGGCATCCCTACAAATGTACTCATCCTGCTATGTGTCGATTACTTTTGGAGCAGTTAGCTAGCCTTCAGTTTACTATCACAAAAATTGATAGCAGTATCATTATTAGCCAGAGATGGGAAGGGCTATCTAGCTTCTATATTTTCGACAAAGGGTGGATTTTATAGGCTCAAAAAGGAGCATTAAGAGGATACAAACCCAAAAAGCACACACCCAGTATCTACATAGCTAGGACACAGCCAACACCAACGCACGCACACACAAAACACGCCAGCAAATAGCAAAGTCATATAAGACCAAAGCTATGTGTAGGCGAGAAAAAAAGAAAAACCCAAAGTGATCAGATCCGTGATCGACAAACTACAGCAATGAGCATATCCGCACCAATCATCTCATGACACCACACAGACGACGAGGTTCTTCAACAGCAACGCCTTCAAGAAGGGAGCGACACTCAAGCGTCGCCGTCACCGAATCCAACCACTATGACCAGAATCTAGGTTTTCACCCTGAAGAATCAATCCGAGCAATGTGTTCAACAAGGTAACAACGTAAGAGCATCGCCATTGCCAGGTATAACCAGCTCGGTTTAGACCTAGGTTTTCACCCCAGAGCTCACGACAGGGTGCTCGAGTAGCACCACCATCGAAGTCACTCAAGTGTTGTCGCCACCACTTTTCCACGATCCCAGCAATTACATGCGATGCGACTGCCGCCACTGCACAACCATCCCTCTGCGTCAAGTCATCGTCCATAATTTGCATCTCATCACCAAAGTCAACCACTGAATCTTGAGAGATGAACACTCCTAAAGATCTTTCGGTGACGTCCGCCGTTGTGGAGCCGTAGGAAGTCGTTGTAGCATAGTTTGCAGTTACCCCCACTCGGCCGACCAGATATGAATCACCACCACCAAGCCGTGGACCATAGCGCCGTCGGCCGGTCACCGCACGCGTGGAAGTCTAGCACCTCGCCGCATGATCCACCCCCCAGCAGAGAGCGCCGTAGTGGTGGAGGTCACCACTGGCAGACGAAAAATGGATCTTCGCGTCGTCAAAGACCAGCAGCCATTGACGACAGTAGCGCGCCACGCCCGAGGCCGGAATGCAAGCAGGGGCCGAACTGTGCAACTGTGTGCTGGCAGGCAAACACATCAGGCCGGATGCTCATTCCCGTGGCGAAGACTGAGCAGGCGACCGGGCGCCTCACTCTGCCTACCATGAACGCCGTTGATCCGGTGCCAAGAGATACATTCATGCGTGCCTGCCGCATGGGCGAATTGCCATCTTGTGCGTGGGCGCGACCATAGCAGTCTGCGCGATCCCGCGCGATTTGGCGCCTGGAACTATGTTGGAAGGTGTGCCGCAGTCCATGTCGGGATTTGGCCTACCGACCCCTTCCAGATTCGCCAATCGGAAGAGGACGCACATGGCGGCGGCAAAAGACGCTAGGGCCAAGAAAAAAGAAATGAGGAACACCTCGTCGCCGCCGTCCACCGTCGGACGGCCTCCTCCGGCGGCGGCGGGGTGGCTGGGGCGGTGTGTGGGGGGGGGGGGGGGGGGCGTGGGGTCTGTTGGTGGTGGCGGCGGCGACTCCGGAGTCACCACGGGCGACCTGGGAGGCTAGGGTTCTAGCTTCTATATATTGGTCCATAGCCGTGCGATCTAAAAAAGGGCAGTCCTGATCAATTGTTACAATCTTGTTGCAGTGTCCCTGATTCATCTCCTGTCCGAAAGTGTTCTGTTTTCAACAGCTAGGGAATTTTTTCAGGAGACATAATTGCATGCACACCCTTTTCTAGATCCTCAAGTTAATTTGCAAAGAAGCGCCATCACCTAATCTGTTTGTGGCCTGCTTTATGAAATTTATTTGGAGGGACTAATCCACTGGTTGGAGTAACTCATGTGAATAACTAAATTTAGGAAAATGGCGCTCGTGTCATCACAAACATTGATATTGTGCAAAATAGTATCTCAAACTCATATCATGGTATCTGGTCTAAAGGAGTTTATACCTGCTTCCTTTTTCTATTTATTTTTTGTGCTGTGTGTCCAATGGTGCTGTGCTCTGGGACGGAGTCACGGCTCCAAAGAGCTGAAAAACTGCTCTTCAATGTATTCTGATCTGAATCTGGGTTTTCTTTTCATCTTCGTTAATATATGCAGGCTTTCGGTCACATCATTGGACGACACTTCCATTGCAATTGAGGAATTCTCTCAGAATATATTTGTCTGTGTTTTTAGCCGAGCTTACAAAATGGGGACTACACAAAGTATGGACATAGGTATATTTGCACGTATGTGATTATATTATCTTAAAGAAGGTTACAAGGGGATGCACTCTAATCAAGATAACAGTCGGAGAGAGAAAGCATATGTAATGTTACTTTAAGGACGCTCGGTGCACTTACTCCAATATTAGTGTGTACGGTTCTGCTAATCTTTTATGTTATTTTTCTTCTTCTAGAAAGGACATTCCAATGTTACTCGATGAGTACATACATAAATTTTCTTAATTTTTAGTAGTATTATGATTAGCCAGAGATGTAACAAATTGCACATACACTCGCCGTAGTCCCTCGGAGCTAGTTAGTTGCAAAGAGTTCCCGAAATGGCATACATCGTATAAATGTTGCCCCTTTTATGTTTTAGCTCTTCTAAAATTTGGAATAAGTAATTCAAAATAAAAAACTCACCTTATGGTCTGCTTTTGGAAATTTAGTTGGAGAGGAAATAATCCACTGGTTGGAGTAACTCATATCAATTGGTTTACAGATCATATCAGTGCCGCCACATACTTAATAATCCTGGAAAATGCTGTGTCTTGGCGAGTTTGCACTTGCTTTTATTAAATAGTTTTTGTGTAATCAGAAATGGTTAGCGCACGTGATAAATTGGAGAAGAAACTACATGATTCAAATGCAACACCAATGTCTCTTCCGCTTGAATTTTTGAAAACCATCACATGTGGTTTTTCCACAGAGTCAGTACTAGGCCAAGGTGGATATGGAGTGGTTTACAAGGTATGGTCAATTCTTTTGACTCCCCTTTCAATTGTTAACCACAGTATTGTGAAGAGAGGTTTAACTTACAATGCAGGGAGTTCTTCGGAGTGGGAAAATTCTAGCTGTGAAGAAACTTTTTGAAATACGTCTAAAAGATGAGACATTCCAAAATGAAGTCCGTTATCTTATGGGGATTAAACACCAAAACGTAGTACAATTAGTGGGTTACTGTGCCGAATCATGTTGGGAAGCGATAGAGCAACCAAGTGGGAGTGGGAAGCTTATTTTTGCTGAAATGCCGAAAAGGTTGCTCTGCTTCGAGTATGTATCCAATAAAAGCCTCGACCAACATATATCTGGTATGGTTACCGAACACACTATATATGTACTTTTATTTCTCTCTATTTGTCTTCCCTTAAGTTTACTTCATTAGGACACAGTTTAGAACTTTGTCGTGTAAGCTACTAGCCTAATTAAGGACGGACGGACTATATCTTCAGCATTGGCAAAATAGAGACTATATCTAATTTTATTACACCCACTCTCAGTCACTGACAAACAAAGTCTTTTTTATTACTTATTACTAGGATATTGTGCATATTTTTCCATCGAAAACTAGGCAAATCTTTTTGTAGTAGTAACAAGGCACTCAAATTATATTATTGTAGAGTACTTAAACCTAGGTGGTGCTGGCGTACACCTATGTCTTCCACCAATGTAGCAACTGAACAAGCTCAGTTCCTTGTGTTGATACAGTACCACAATTAGTGTAATCACTGAATGAATTTAGAACTTCTTTTCTTTTCTTTATTGATTTCTACAGATGAATCTTTGGGCCTTGAGTGGAATACAAGATACGAGATAATCAAGGGGATCTGCAATGGTTTGCATTTCCTTCATGAGGAATGTCGTATTGTTCATCTGGATATGAAGCCTGAAAATATATTGATGGACTCTACCATGACTCCGAAAATCACGGATTTTGGTATGTCGACGATCTTTGGCGAGCACCAAACACGAATTGTCACTGCTAATCCTATGGGAACACGGTAAGCTATGCCTATAGTGTATTTATTGTTTTTATTTTCCTCGGCTACTTTGCATCTCTTGTACATTTGCAGCGCTTCTTACTTTTATATTATGTTGCAGTGGGTATATGGCACCAGAATACTTAATCCGAGGTGTAGTCTCAAACAAGGCAGATATCTTCAGTCTCGGTGTTATAGTCATAGAGATAATCACGGGTTGCAGGGACTATCCATATTTTCAGCAGGATAGTCCCATAGTACGGCCACCTATTTGCAACAGTTCACGGAAAATGTAAGATGGTTTAATCTAGCTTTTGCATATATATACCATCATTCTAGCTCACTGTTGCAAATTTGTAGGTGATCAGAAATTGGAGGAAAAAATTTGTATCCACACCAAAGTATAAATCAATGGTAAGATATACACAACAAGTAAGACAATGCATCGCCATAGCTGTAAGATGCGTTGACCCTATCATGGAGAAAAGACCTACAGCAAAAGATATAATCCAAATGCTTAATACAGTAGACCAGGTATGGTCAGTTATAACTTGTAGTATATGATATCCTAACTTAATGTTTTGAAAGCTCTTACAGGAAATATGCCTGTATAATATTATATGAGTGCACATTTTCTTCTGCTGATTTTGTTTAGAGATTTTTCTGCTGATTTAGTACGTTATAATTTAAGAGCAGCAGTCCTGGTATATGTACATCAAATTGTCTTATGCTTCTTTTCCTTTTCCTTTTATATATGGGAAGTCCAAGATTCATGAAATGTCAAATAAATAAGAAGAAATTTAGCTTTGTTGATCTTAATTTTATATGTTGAATAGTCTCATTATTTGTGTGTGCATATATATAGATGGAAGCCCGCAAAGAATTGATTTTTTTTCAAAAGTATGACAAATTTTATAGCAAATTTGAAAACTAGCAGGCTGAAACAAAAAAAACCAGAAATAGCACCCTGTCGGCTTCCCGTAGGCCGAGGGGGGGCCTGTCGGCCACCCGTAGGCCGAGGGGGGGCCTGTCGGCCTCCCGTGGGCCGAGGGGTGGCTGGTCGGCCGGCTGTGGGCCGAGGGGGGCCTGGTCGGCCTCGTGGCGGCCCAGGGGAGGCCTGTCGGCCTAGTGGCGGCCGAGGGGGGCCTGTCGGCCTCCAGGAGGCCGACGAGCCCCTGGATAAGGCCGACAGCCTCCTTCTTCTTCCTCCCTTCTCTGCTTCTCCTCTCTCTCTCTCGTTTTTCTCTTTGTGTTCTCCACCCCAGCGCCGATCTCTTCCCTCATCCACCCATTTTCATATCTAACCCGCAGAAACAATAGATCATAGCATTCTCCGCCGGCGTATGGTAATTTTTTTTGCTATGGGGTAGTTTTTTGTGCGTGAGGAGGAGCCATGGTGGGGTGGAGGAGGTGTGGCTGGTGAGGAGGTGGTGGGGTGGACGCAGTGGTGGTGAGGAGGAGGAGGTGGTGGTGAGGAGGAGGAGGTGTTGGTGAGGAGGAGTTCCGGTGGTGCAAGTAGTCCGCAAGGTATAACTATGTCGTCATAATTTTTATTAGTGTAGCAGGTAATATTTTTATTAGTGTAGCCGGTAATATTTTTAGTTAGTGTAGCCGGTAATTTTTTTGTTAGTGTAGCCGGTAATATTTTTGTTTAGTGTAGCCGGTAATATTTGTAGTTAGTGTAGCCGGTAATATTTGTTAGTTGTTAGCCGGTAATATATTTTTTGTGTAGCCGGTAATAGTTGTGTAGTTAGTGTAGCCGGTAATTTTTTTTTAGTGCAGCCGGTAATATTTGTAGTTAGTGTAGCCGGTAATATTTTTTTTAGTGTAGCCGGTAATATTTGTAGTTAGTATAGCCGGTAATTTTTTTTTAGTGTAGCCGGTAATATTTTTAGTTAGTGTAACCGGTAATTTTTTTGTTCGTTGCGATTAATGAGAAGGTGGCAATGACTGACAGGTGAAAATGTCTGAATCAGTAAATTTGACTGTTTACTACGGCCCTGGTAATGTTCGATATAATGAGTTGGGGGTTGATCTTAGCGAGTTTAAAAATGGCGTCATGACACTTTCAGACCCAAATAGAATGGACATTAGACAGTTGAAGTACTGGTTGACTACTAGTTTTGGGCTGGATCCTGAAGTATGTTCCGTCAGTATTCATGCATTGTGGACGAAATCCTGTAAAAATGTGAAGTGGGAGTTGATGCCGATAGATAGGAGCCAGCATTAGTTGACCCTGTTAAGTCGTTGCCGAGACAGAAGAATCCACCCATATGCCCTAGTGCAACCTGTGGCGAAGGAGGAGAATACCGTACAACTCCACGTGGGTATGAACCCGGGCAGGGTAGTCAAGTGGCTAACGAGATTTATTTATCCGGGTCACAGCCACAGGATGTGTATGCTAGCCAAGAGTCAGACTACGTGCCACACAATGTTTGTGGTCATGATACTGGGCAGAGTCAGTCGATAATATTAGCTGGTTCTGGTGTTGCTGATGGGGATGAGGAAGGCGATGAAATGCAGAGGGTGATGGAGGAAGAGGACGAGGATGGATTTGCGGAGGATCTGGATTCTGAAAATTCCGAGGATGAAGTGGAGGTACCGATTCCTTCTGCATGGGATCAGGACATATCCACCGTCCTTACGGTCAACGATGGCCATGAGACTCCATGGCAGTATAATCTGAACCAAGTCCAGATAGGGGCTATGTTTGATACAAAGAAAAAATTGAAGTATGCGGTGATAAAGTGGGCTATGTCTACGCAGAGGGTTTTCCGGACACACATATCAAGTCCAACAAACTATAACGTGAAGTGTGCTGAAACAGGTTGTCCTGCGAAGGTGCACGGGCACGTGCCGAAGTATAACATCCACTGGGTTGTCACCAATGTGGTCCCACATAATTGTGTGAGGAAAAACCTGTTGGTTCGTCATCCAAACCTGACTTCAACTCTCATTGCGCAACTCATGTATACTGAGATAGTGGAGAAGAAAGATATGGAAGCAAAACACATCAAGACAGCAGTGAAGGTCAGATGGAATTATGAGATTCCTTATGGGAAGGCTTGGAGGGCTAAGCAGAAGGCTATGGAGGAAAGGTTTGGGACGTTCTTCGACTCATATGATAATGTTGTCCGTCTCCTTGACATACTGAAGGAGAGGAATCCCGGCACTTATGTTAACATACAACACACGAGGTTGGAAAGTATACCAGATTTCAAGGTGTTGAAACGAGTATTCTTCTCTTTCGCTATGTGCATCGAAGCTTTCCGGCATTGTCCTCCTGTGATGTTTGTGGATGGTACATTCCTGACTGGTCAGTACAAAGGGCAAATCCTGACTGCTATTGGTGTGGACGGGAACAATCAAATCATCTCACTTGACATGGCATTTGTGGAGGGTGAGAACTTTCCGAGCTGGGTATGGTTTTTCCGTCAAGTAAAAATTGCGATCGTGAAAGACTGACCAAACGTCTGTGTCATTCATGACAGACATGCTGGTATATTGAAGGCCGTGAAGACACTAAGGAATCCAACAGCTGACGAACCAATACCTTGGAAGGACTTGCAGAGCCGGTGGTGCATGCGCCATCTTGGGGCTAATTTTTTCTCACAGTTTAAGAACAAACGGTTGATGAACTTGTTCAAAAAATTATGCAACCAGAACCAGCAGCGCAAATACGAATTTATTTGGTCAAAACTAGATGAGTTTACTAAGAAGCAGGTCCGTGCGAGGAAGAAAATGGAAAAAGATCAGGTTAAATTAGCAGCACTCATTGCGGAGCTAGAGGAGCCAGTAGATCTTTGTGACTTGCCAGCAATTGACCCTCCTAATACTCAGAGAAAGAAGGGCAGGGCAATAAAGAATTTTTCTGAGTGGATAGAGAAAGAGCCTCCGGTGAATTGGTCTTTGCTGCATGACACCCATGGAGCTAGGTATGGCCACATGACAACCAATCTTGCAGAGGTGTATAACTTTGTACTCAGAGGGAATAGAGCATTGCCACTCACAGCTATTATAGAGGCTGTATTCTATGGCACTTTGAGATATTTCAGAGAAAGGCACGAGCTAGCAAAGAAGCATATTGCAGATAACCAGAACACACCTTATTGTAGCCGTGTCATGGAGTACATGGCAAAGAAGATAGAGAAAGCAAAGAAGCACACTGTCAGACTCATAGGTAATCAGGAAAGGAGGTATGAGGTTCAGCTTCGTACAGATGGTTTTGGTTCTGCAAATGAGGTGAAGACGCACGAGGTAAAAATTGGAACGGAATTTTATCCAACTTGTGAGTGTACATGCAACAAACCGAAGTTGTTGCACCTGCCTTGCTCACATGTGTTGGCTGCCTGTGGCCAGATTGAGTTGGACGCTATCTCCTTCGTGTCCCCATACTATTTAAAAGATGCAGTACTCAATGTCTGGACATGTGAGATGACAGGGTTTAGAGTCGTCGGCAATTTCAACAAGGTAAACGATGGGCAGAGAGTATACATTCCGGATCCAGAACTTCGGCGAACAAGCAGGGGCAGACGTAAGGTAAAGCGCATCCGAAACGATATGGACCAATCTGAAGCTGGTGGAGCAACCAGACAATGTTTGCTATGCGCGGCTTATGGGCATAGGATGAAATATTGCCCCGACCTGAACAAAGACGGTGCTTCCACGTCGACGAGTGCTTCTACATCGACGACTGCGACAACAGTAGGAAGAGGCGGACGTGGTCGTGGCAGTCGTGGTGGTCGTGGCAGTCGAGGCCGAAGGGGCGGACGAGGAAGAAATAACTCACAAGCTATATAATGTGTTGGACTATGTTTTAATTTGTAATATGTGTTGGACTATGTTTTAATTTCTAATATGTGTTGGACTATGTTTTAATTTGTAATATTATTTGACTATGTTATAATTTGTAATATGTCTGGACTATGTTTTATTTTGTAATATTATTTGACTATGTTTTAATTTGTAATATGTCTGGACTATGTTTTAATTTTTAATATGTCTGGACTATGTTTTAATTGGCACCTGAGATTTGTTGTTTGAATTGCAGATATGGCTTCGTATCCGTTGCTTAATCGTAATATTGATAGAGGGCACCGGGCCGCACTTATGGAAGCGGGCAAGAACTTAGACGTGTTGGTCACTCGCACCCCAAAGTCTAACTGGATGATACACCATTCATGGGTTAATAGGTATGTGTCGGTATAATGACTTACTATGTTTGACATCATTTTAATAGCCGCTAACTGTATGCTACATTCTCTTTATTTTGTAGGTTAAGTTGGGCTAGACTTCTACACTTGGCACGGCTGGTTGAGGGTACATTGGATGAGTGGGTTGAACATCCGCAATTGGATGAGGCAGGTGAACAAATGCAGTTACGCAAGAGGCAAGTGAAACGTTTCTCTTACGACAAGTCATTCATTACCTGCTTAGTAGATAGATGGAGACTAGAGACACATACGTTTCACTTTCCCTGGGGAGAGATGGCGCCTACTTTACAGGATGTGTCTTACTTGTTGGGATTACCTCTGGCCGGTGCTGCCATAGGTCCTTTAGAGGCAGAATCTGGTTGGCTAGCATCGATGCAGGGCCGTTTTTTGGCTGCGGTGCCAACTGCTAAGGTCCTAGACAACGATACTCACGGGCGTCGTTTTAAGTGGTTGACCCAATTTCAGGTAACCTTCATGGCAAGTTTAAAAACTTATGTTTTCATTGTTGTCCTCATTGCATAGTTCAAACAATTTTTGGTTTCTATGTAGATTGTCTCCTTAGGATATCCCAATGTTCAGTTGTCAGAGGCACAGATTGACCGATCCCTAGAGGCATATATTTTGTGGTTGTTCGGTAAGACGATGTTCACGGAGAACCACGTGAGCACTGTCGATGCACGACTCATCGGTATTGCACGAGAGATAGCTAACGCACGTTGCCCTGGGGACATTCTGCAGAGGAGTTTTGGTTCTGCTGTGTTAGCGGCTACGTACAGAGGCCTGTGCAAAGCTTGCTCGTTGAAGGCTAGAAAATCAGGTATTACAGGATGTCCACTATTGTTGCAGCTCTGGTCATACGAGAGATTCCCTATTGGTCGACCCTATGTCTACGTTGATAGACCTTTTGGTTTGGAGGACATGGCTGGGACTTACGTGCCTGCTATCGGCGACTTGCCTACTATGGGATCTGTTTGGACACGGAGAGATGTATTTTCATATTAAGTAACAACATGAATTACTAATGCTTATTTCTTGCCATTCAATAGTATTACTAATGCTTATTTCTTGTCATGCATAGAGACAGTTCACGCATAGCCAGGTGAGGGGCTGCTACCCCTCCTTCACGGCGCAGTTTGATAGTTTGCACGAGGATCAAGTTATCTGGGAGCCATACTCCCATCAGGCTATATTATCCAGGTGTCTAGTTGGGATTTCAGGATTGTGCACTAGAGATCGGCACTATTGGATGACCAAGGCCAAGTTGGTGTTCGACGTGACGGTTGAGGAGATGGCTCTTCATAGGGTGATCGGACAGTTCGGCCTATGCCAAGAGCCTGACATTCCAGTTATTCCACACTTACCAGATCACGTACACAAGTAAGTAATACTATTTTAGTTCTCAGGTCTGCATTCAGAATATCACTAATCATGTAACGCGCATGTCAATCTCAGGTACAGTCGCGCAGGAGGAAACAAGTCCCACGATTCTTGGCTTCGCGACATTAGCCCTTACGTGGACGAATGGACTACTGCGCCGACAAATATCTGGGATGAGGTTTGGCCCTTTGACTGGGACAAGTTCGGGTTGTATCTGCAGAGTTACCGGCATAGCACCAGGATGTACTTGGTTCCATCAGCAGCTCCCGATCAGATCGAAGCCCCTCTCACCAGCGATATGTACCCAACTGCCTCTGTTATGGGAACCAGACACCACGCGGTACGTGCTATGGTTCTCACATGTTAAGTTTTTTCTTAACCTGAACATATACAATTGGTTGACTATTCGTGTTGTCTGCCATACAACAATGATCTAATTGGTTAACTCTCCATGTACAGGGTGACTTGACAAGAGAGGCGCTAGAGGAGGTTTCCGCTTTAATGCAACGCTTTGAGAGGGGAGATAATATCCCACCACGAGAGAACGTCTCATGGTTGAGGCGTCTTGATGAGAAGCTATGGGGGGTTTACGCAGCTGTTACATGTAGACGATCTTCGGATGTTGCTATTCCTCGTCCAGCACATCGTCCGCCACGCCACTCTCTGCAGCGTTCAGAACCTCGACCCTCTGTGCAGCGTTCGGAACCACGACCCTCTGTGCAGCGTTCACAACCAGGGAGCTCTTCCTGGCAGCAGACACCTCCTTCACAACCAGGGAGCTCTTTCTTCCAGCAGCCACCTCCTTCAGAACCAGGGGGCTCTTCCTGGCATCATCAGATGGACCTAGGTAACACTACTTTGTACATTCTTTTAAACATTGTAGGTTCGCAAATCAATTTTACATGTTTTACTTTACCGCAGTCTGCAGCCAGTTGCAGCCGTTCATGCATTCAGTCCAGTCACCGATGCTTAGTGGTGCTGGTTCGTTCTTAGCCGGCGACGATGACGATGATGACCGAGCTGCAAACACATATGAGTTCTCGCAGACAGTTCTTCACACTCCACCACCACCATTGACGCAGGAGACACAGACAGACGAGGTTATCTATGGTCGTGGTAATCGTCAGCGTCATCCACCGGCTGATCGCTTATCGCCTTCCGGTCCTCGTCCGAGGAAGACCCAGATTCGTCGTCCCCCCCCCAGTGATATCGTTACTATGTATGAGTCGTTAAATATATTAGTTTCAGACTATTCGCATATGTTACTATCACACTTGCTTCTATCTGATCAGGATACATATATTGTTTTATGTATGCGAGAGACATATTACTATTAATCCACATTGTTATTCGAGTTACATTTCCAAAGAGACTGCAACCGATAATTAAGATACAAGTACATCTCACATAAACGGTAGGACTGAACTTACAAAATACAGCTTACATACTACATGAAGGCATCATCCTCATCCTCCGTCGCTGCAGCACTCTTGCCCTTCGACGATGCGGTACTCTTGCCCTTCGATGATGCGGTACTCTTGCCCTTCGACGATGAGGTACTCTTGGCCTTGGTGCTCGGCATGAAGATATCGTCTTCGTCTTCGCTGTCGGCAGTCCATAAATATGTATGCTCTGCTGCAATCCTTATAAAATTTTCACTCTTCGTCTACACTACCTTCTTCCACCTTCTATGCAACCTAAGAAGTTCTTTACGTACCTCCTCATAGGTCCTTTCAGGCCACCCAGACCTACGTAATGCGTGAGCCAACTCATTCTGTATGGTGTCACTACAGATGAGTTCGTCCCATGGAACTATCCTATTGTCCATCCTGAAATTTGTGGCTAGCCTAAGAAGACATTTGCTCATCTCAGGGTGAAAACTACGATCGAAAGGATAATCGGACATCTCGACTACACTAAAATGGACTGCTTATCCAACTCCGTGTGAAGGGGGTTTTATAGGTAGAGAGGAAAAATGGCGGGAAAGAACGACTGCGGTATGGAGGGAAAGGTGCCGGGAACATATGGCGGGAAGGGGTTGGCGGGAAACGGGTGGCGGGAAGGGGTTGGCGGGAAACGGGTGGCACGAAGGGGTTGGCAGGAAACGGGTTGCGGTCAGGGGTTGGCGGGAAACGGGTGGCGGGAAGGGGATCGTGGGAAACGGGTTGCGGGAACATATATCGGCACAGAGTTCGCGGGAAAATATTGAGGGAAATGAGGGGGAATGGTTGTGCAGCAATTATAATGAATTTATTTGTAAAAAAACACTTAGAGAAATGGCGGGAAATAATGGCGGGAAAGGGTTGACGAGAAAGGTAGGCCCGCGGAAGCATAAATAATATTTTTACAATATTTATAAGACGGGCAATCGTTGTACATCATTAATAGATTTAATAAGTCAAATTTCACAAAAAAAAACATTTCAGCTTACCATGGGCCAACAGGAACCTTCTCGGGCGTATGGGGCCACTCGTCAGCTTCGTGTAGGCCGATAGGCACCCCATCGGCCTATTGCTGGCCGACAGGCCCCCCATCGGCCTACCGCTGGCCGACAGGCCCCCATCGGCCTACCCTAGGCCGACAGGCCCCCCATCGGCCTACACCAGGCCGACAGGCCCCCCATCGGCCCAGCCCAGGCTGACAGGGTGCTATTTTTGGTTTTTTTGCATTCAGCCCGCTAGTTTTCAAATATGCTATAAATTTAGTCATAGTTTTGAAAAAAAATCCAAAGAATTGCCGTTAGACATGTACTATGAATACTAACTTGCAGAGCTACGTGTACTTAATTACCGATCAGTACAGATGGCACTTTCATGCATTTGAGTACAGAATAATTAAAAATATTCCCAACTTCATTTTTCTAAATGACATCTATTTGAACCGAGTTGTTAAAAAACTAGAAGATACATTCCAGAAACAGTGTTCCCTGAGTGAAATCAAAGAAGAATCAGAACAGAGTGGAGATGTGCAGGGTATGAGTCTATCCACCAGGGTCCATATTATGGACATGTAGTCTAATTTTGCAATACAATGCTTTTAATATTTATATAGTAGAGGCCTACCCTCCTATCTTTGTTCAAAATATTCTTCGTTCAAATGTTTTTAACTACTAGATTCTTGCTATGCTGGAATCTGTCGGAGCCAACAAAATGTTGCTATGCTACATTCATGCTAGTAGTCAAACTGAATAAATTTAAGACTGAGGGGGAATGGGTGGAACATATCCAGTTTGCAATGAAATTTGTAAAGTTTTAGCTCAACTGTTACAAAATATTGTTTGCATGTGTGAATTTTCAAATTGATCTGTTTTGAATTCTAGAAGAGAAAAAGAGTGAAAGTGTTTTTCCATTTAAGGTATTTAAGTATTTGTATTCTTGGAAATATGCTAGTGTCGCGCGTTAATCAAAACCAAATAGCGGTTTATGAGTGTTGCATTGTAACATCGGTAATAGTAGGACAAGCCTAGGACCAAAGAAATAAATATCTTGGCTCGCGAAATTTGAAATTAGTTGTATTCTATTAGGCGAATATTATCTTTTCTTAGATGAGGGAAAACTCTAATTTTACTTTTCTCCCTCAAACTATCTATTGCACTCATTGTAGCTCTTAAACTGTTAACCCTTGATTTTATATTACAAGTCTACCCAACCTTTTAAGCCGGTAATCTAAATAGTAAACAGTCAGGGTAAACAATTCTCTAGGAAGATATCTCTTCTCTGCTGATCTAAGCATCCCTTGGTTCTTTATGTATCTAGCAATCTGTTGTATTCTCTGGTGTATCCTTGTCCCCCTCAATTTAGTCAAGTATATGGTGGTATACTCGCGTTTGTGTGCATGCGCAAGCAGATTTTGTTGCTTGTAAGGAAGAGCAGTTATCTCAGGAAGTAAGAATTTATAGATGGGAGATTTTTCTGGATGCTAAGCACATAATTTATATTCAGGTAACATCAAGGTCTAGTGAGCTTCTTGATGTCTACCCGCTGGAGCTCTGCCTTCCTGTTGAACCCAACAAGTTGATCCCCTGCTCATTGCACTTAACAAACAACATAGATAAACAAGTGGTGTTTAGTCTTATGCAGAAGACGTATAGCTTGAAGTGCTTTCTAAAGCTCCCACTATATGACATTGTACCCCCGAGGTCAGCTTACACTCTTGTCGTGGCGATGGATACAATGGAAGACCTACCAAAAGAATGAGAGGTTGATTTAATCCTGCAAACTATTGTAAGTGATGAGTATATCATGCGTTTTGAATGCGGAATTTATTACTACCAATATCTTGAGAAAGCCAAAAGAGAGAATGCGGTACACAAGCTGGCATTGAAAGCTATTTATGCTCCGCAAGCAAAGACACCTTGTGAGGTGAGTAATTCAAGTAAATAAAACTAAGAAGTAGATCAGATGGATAATTTTTCTTGTTTTTTTTAGTATTAATGTGGAGCCTCAATTGGTGCCTCCAATTAGTAAATATATATCAGATATTTTTGCTCAATGGGGCTATATAGGTTAAGCATATCTAATTTTCAGTTCTAATATTTTTCCCATCATTACTGACATTTATAAGACTCTGAATCAACATCCAACCATCCTCGTCGCTACCTCAATCCATACATAACCTTTATATTACAAATTGCAGTAACATTTTGCCATGGCTACACTTTCGAGACTGCAATCTTATGTTGAGTATATAATGTGCAATTTTTGGGAGACCAATATTAATGAAAATAACAGACAACTGGCAATTTGTAAAACTGGAAGTATAATGGTTACTGAGGTTTCACACACGGTTTCTTCAAAACCATGCAGGGCCTCTTTGATTCATGGAATTACTAATACATAGGAGTGGGACAAACATGGGATTTGAATGATATTTAATGTTGAATCTTATATATCTAGAGGAATTAGCATCAAACAGTTTTGACATGCCACAAGAAAAATAAAGGAATTGTAGCAAGATGTTTGAGTGGATAAAAATTTACCTTTGAGTTCAAAGGAAACTTAAGAAAAATTCTGAAGGATTTCACTCCTGTGCATCAAACACCGTAGGAAGAATTCCTAAGTATTCAAATCCTCCAAAAATCATAAAAGTACTATTGAACTAGAGAAGTCCATATAAATTACACAATATACTAGAAGAGTCGAATTGGATGCTCGGTCGTCTGTCCCAGTTTGCTACCATACAAAATATTAGCAGAATTACCACTTGAAAGGCTGAAATTGATCAGGATTTAGGGAAGTTGTCTCAGTAAATAATTTGCAAAGTGATGCTAAATGAGAGAACTCAGTGACCAATAGTACTATATTAGATGGGGAGAGTCAACTACAGTGCAATATGGGGTTTAGATTTGTAGGTGCAATCCACTACAACATGATGCATCTAATATGTTCAAGTTAGGTACCCTCTTTGTGGCATGGGATCATGTATCAGTATTTTCAACAAAACATTTCTTCTATAACTTACTAGGCATTCAAATCTCTAGATTGCATAAGGTGCGTCTAAATTCTAGAGTGCATAGCAGTTGTGAGAGTTGTGAGACAGAGAACCCAGTTGAATTCATTTTAAGAAGATAATGGCCCTATGGTATTGGAACAGTGCTTCTTCAATGACAAGTTGATATCCACTGATTGCTTACCTTTGCTTCTTTTACTTCCATGCATTTACGATCGATGCAGTAGGCGACCCCACCTTCAACACAGGTATGGACTTTTGTTCTCTCTTCCCTAGACCTTCTAACTTTGAGGTGGTATCTAAAATATTGATTAGAGTTTTCTTGGATCGGATCATATCCATGGAGAAGACTCGCGAGGAGGTCATGTATTCGCTAGATGTAAATCAGACAGAGCCATGGTGAGTGCCTAGCATAATAGATGTATTATAATATTTAAACCACTTTTGCATATGAATGTGTTAAATGGTTGCAATTATCTTTTGTTGAACCTCATCACACAGGATTGTAACGGGCCATGAGCTTGGACATATTTATATATGGGATTATGGCACACAGGTAAATTGTTGTATTATCAAATTACTTTGTAATCATTTGTCTTGTGCGCATCTTCAGATGCAGAGGCTACGGGAGAGTTCTCTGAGATCATATCTTGAATATACATATATATATATATACATACATCCTAGCTATTCTGTAATTGATTCCCGAATAACCTATTCAGAAACACTTCCTAACTACCCGAGAAGAGAGAGCTAACTGCGCAACCTATACTAGTTAACTGTCGGGCAAACTTTTTCTGGCACCTTTTTTTGCACTATTTTTTCTATCGTAATTATTGAACCGTTAATCGGAATAATACAAATGATATACCGTTGGATAGCTATTGAAAAGGAGCAAAAACTTCATGTTGATCATTTTCCCTAAATCGATTCGATTTTTAAACAAAATTCAAAAAACTTAAAATCCATCAAATGAGTTTTCAATGTTTCTGTGAAAGGAATTCTCAAATCTTTTGTCGAAATGATGTCTATGATATACCGTTGGCAAGCTATCGATTAGGCCAAACTTCGGCATATATAACACTTTTTCAGATTCGCTGCATTTAAGAGCAGTTTTCAAAAAACTATCGTCATTTTTTGCTCGAACTGCTACAGTACATGCTAACTGCTCGCGCAGAAATAGCTAACTGGCATATGTTGACAAAGCTAACTGTCGAGACTGAAGAAATTGTTTTTTTCTTCTATACTTTTATCGTAGGGTCAAGTTAACCGCCGAGATTGAAAGAGCAAACTACCAGGAATGGCGGCAATTCGCATCAAGTTAACTGTCGGGACTGAATGTTGTACAAATTTTTCTTTCATTTTTTTCCCGAGTCACGCTAACCGTCGGGATTAAATAGCTAACTGTGTTGCGGCGAGAAAGCTAACTACCGAAATTATAACTATTTTTTTATTCCTTTTTGCCCGAATCACGCTAAACCGTCGAGAGTGAAATAGTTAACTGCCCGACTCCGATAAGCTAACTGTTTTGGATCTACAATTTTTGCAAGGTGACTCTCATTTTTTGGGAGTAGTTAGTAATAGAATGTGCGGACCGTTTGCAACACAACTATCAGACAATTAACTGTCTTTGATTATTTTATATTTGAATTTTTCCAGCATAATTTCCCCCTGCTCAGCTGACTGGAACAATGCTCATAGCTAATTGAAGAAATGGCATTAGCTAACTAATGAAATGCTAGTAGCTAACTGAATAATGCGATCGTCGCCGGAGGAATCTTGCGGGAGCCATCAACACAGCGAATCAGGAGAGACCAGGATCTCCCGATTTACCGAGGTTAACCAACGAACTTCCATTTTTGCAAGTATACCAAAAAAAATATGTAGAGTTAACTTCTACTTGTTTTAAACCGTAAAGTGCACTATTTTTATGGGACAAGTTAACAGCCACACGACATCACATATAAATAAAAACCCTTTTTTCTAAAACTACTTTCTCATAACTTCCAAAGTTAACTGAGCACGCATAGTAAGTGGACTGAAGAAAAATTGTGGGCCAAAATGGCGGTAGTTAACAAGGCCAAATCCTTTAGTTAAAGGGGAGGCAGACAAATGCTACAGTTAACAAGGCCACAATTTTTTTAAGTACAGTGTCGCTTAACTGCCACATGAAACTTTTAGTCCCCTAAAAAAAACATGAAAGTTTTACTCAACTGTGTACGCTGACAGAATTTAACTACTATAGCACCAACTACTCGCTGGATAGCAGGCGACTTAAGGCCCATGGCCAGCGGCGGCGGCAGGCCCCTGGATTGGTTGGAGGGAGTGGCAGCATCGGCGAACCGCGCCAAATCGGCCGCGTTGCTGTATAGGCCGGCTCTCTCAAAAATGGAAACAAGTGCATAAGCTGCTAAGTCAACTTCTTTTTTCAGTTAAGCTAACTGAGCTACAAACCTGCAATTACATGAGACAAGTTTAGTAACCGAGCAGTTAACACAATCATTAGCATTTTAGCAGCCGAGCAATTAACACAAGCATCAACAATTAGGAACCTAAAACCAACAATTATTACTTATTAGTCGTAAAATAGCAGTTAGCTACCTTGCTCAATCGCTCTTTACTATCTATAAAAAAGTGATCACCAAGAAGATGACAAAGAGGAAGGGATTGAGCATAGTAGGGAAAGAGAGAGGAACCTCAACTATATTTTTTTAATTTTTTTAGGGACCTCACCTATATTTTTAACAGTGAAAACTAAGTGGCAGTAGAGTCAAAAGTAGCAGGGCGAGGAAGATCGACAACGATGTACAGGGAGCACCAACATATTTTTTTAACAGTGAAAAGAAATGAAGTGAAAATCAACTTACTTGCAGCCTGAATTTTTTTCTTTAAAAAATCAAGGAACACCACACTGGCCTTTTCTCCACCACAAACTCCTCTCACCTTCTCTTATGCATTCACCACCGCTGGTGCTCAGGTGCTCTCTCTCTCCGTTACTCCTTTTTCTTTTTTTAGTTCTTAATCCATTGATGCTTGCTGCTTGCTTCTTGCTGTTCTCCAGAAAGCTAGGCAGAGCATCAATGGCTCGGTTCAAAGAAACATGATAGCACAAGGCAGCAGTGCAGCGGGGGAGGAGCTGGGGGCTGACCCATGAGGTGCTCCCATACCAATGGCACTGCGGACGGGGCATGCGATGAAGCCGCTACTCCCGCTAACTGTAGTTAACAACGATTAGCATCATCAGTTAACAGCGATCAGTAACAGTAGTTAGCAGGAGCGAACGGCTGGCGACATCGATGTTTGGAGGGCGTAGTTGAGCATCTCGACAGAGGGCAGCAAACCAAGCTAACACTAGTAGAAAACGGGCCTTTAGTCCTGGTTCCAGAGGGCCTTTAGTCCCGGTTGTGGAACCGGGACTAAAGGGTCTGGAGTAAAGCGCAAAACCTTTAGTTCCGGTTTGCTTATGAACCGGGACTAAAGGAGCTCCACGCGGTCGGTTTTTGGAGCTCCACCTTTAGTCCCGGTTGGTAACACCAACCGGGACTAAAGGAATTTTTTTGGAATTTGGTTTTTCTGGATTTTTTTTTGAAAATAAAATTTGAATTTTTTTTTGAATTTTTTTCTGATTTTCAAATTTCTAAATTATTTGAAAATTTAATCTCTAATCACCCCTCATCCTAGCTCAAGTATGTACCACTCATTCCAAATCATCTAACTTCTCGGCTGGTCACCCATCCTCTCACTACCCCAGCCTAAGCACGCTTAACTTCCGAGTTCTATTCTCCCTAGTTTCCAAGTCAGCACTTGCTGTTTTCCTCACAATATTAAGCTGTCAATCCTATTAACCCTTAGGAGTGGAACTTGAGCATAAAGCACCGTTTGAGTTTGAAACAATTATTCTAAAAAACAATAATTAATTAGTAACACTAATATTTCTTGAATAAGTAGTCTGACCATAGTTTGACCAGAGTTTGACCAAAAATTCAAAAAAAACATAAATTTGAGGATAACTTTTTTTCCTTTCAGAATTTCAGGATTCTAAAAATTTGCAAAACGGCCTATGGCCAACGAAATCGAAACCGGATTTTCGTTCTGAAAATTTTGATATATTATACATTTTTTTCGACATCGTATGCAAAAGTTATAGCCGTTTTACTTTTTCATAACACTTTTTTGCAAAACATGTCGAAATTTATGCTTTTTAATTTTCCTAACTAGTACATCTCAAAGGATTTTGTTTTTTGAAGTTTCTATTATTTTCTTTTGTTTTTTTTCAAAACTGAAATGGTGATAGTGGGGGGTAGAGTTTGATGGTGTCCAACAGAAGCATACTACAACATGGTGTCCATCCAATCCTACCATCGACTACATCTACTAGCACCATCCCAGCCAGAGTCACAACTAAGGTTAACCAAGCCAGAGTCACGTTCTATTAAAGTGGCAAAAAGAATTACTTTTAATATAGCAAAACTAATTCTATCAACTATTATTAAAGGCTAAACAACTATTAATACAAAACTTTACCAAAATTAATATTAATTAATTATAAAAATTTATCTACTATTGTCTAACAGAAGCATACTAAAACATGTTAAAATCTATAGAAAGAACTAACTCAAAATAATTGAAAACAACAATTAAAGGACTAAAACAACTATATAAGCAAAACAGTACTGTTTTAATTAAAATCATCATATAAATAATTCTAAAAATAACCAAATAAATCTTACTGTGACAACAATCTAACATGTGACTGGGAGCATAAAGAATTAAATTAAAAACTATTTTTAAACTAAAATTATTCACAATCTAGGGTTTGAAGCAAATTTGAACAAATTCATATTTAAATCATTCAAATTTGAAAACTAATGGCACAAATAGAAACTAGAGAAAATTCAATGACCTCCACATTTTCATGGCATAAAATAAGTTTAAAAAAAATGAAATGCCTTTGTAACAGATAAGTTTTCGTCCGAAACCCTGATACTTCGAAAGAGATTGTCCATTTTGTACACGAAGTGCATCCAGTTTTTTCCGTAAACCTCTCAATTTTTTGCACATGCTATGTGGGTGAAATGATAATACCATGCCAACTTTCAACCTTTTCAGAGTTCATTTGTAGTGCTTTTCAATTTCAGGGTCATTTAGCTCAAAAAATTCAGTAAATGCATGAAAAATAACAAATGAAGTCAGAAAGGGTTGAAAATTGATGACGTGGCTTTGAATGGCGCATACTGAATGCACAAAAAGTTTGGAGTTGAAATAAGTTTAAAAAATGAAATGCCTTTGTAACAGATGAGTATTCGTCCGAAACCCTGATACTTCGCAAGAGATTGTCCATTATGTACACGAAGTTCATCCAATTTTTGCCGTAACCCTCTCAACTCTTTTGCACATGCTATGTGGGTGAAATGATGATACCATGCCAACTTTCAACCTTTTTAGAGTTCATTTGTAGTGCTTTTCAATTTCAGGGTCATTTAGCTCAAAATTTTTAGTAAATGCATGAAAAATAACAAATGAAGTCAGAAAGGGTTGAAAATTGATGACGTGGCATTGAATGGTGCATACTGAACGCACAAAAAGTCTGGAGTTGAAATAAGTTTAAAAAAATGAAATGCCTTTTGTAACAGATGAGTTTTGGTCCAAAACATTCATACTTCGAAAGAGATTGTGCATTTTTTACACGAAGTGCATCTAGTTATTGCCGTAACAATCTCAACTTTTTTGCACATGCTATGTGGGTGAAATGATGATACCATGCCAACTTTCAACCTTTTCAGAGTTCATTTTTATTGCTTTTCAATTTCAGGATCATTTAGCTCAAAAATTCAGTAAATGCATGCAAAAATTGCAAATGAAGTCAGAAAGGGTTGAAAATTGATGACGTGGCTTTGAATGCTGCATACTAAACGCGCAAAAAGTGTGGAGTTGAAATAAGTTTAAAAAATGAAATGCCTTTGTAACGGATGAGTTTTCGTCCGAAACCCTGATACTTCGAAAGAGATTGTCCATTTTGTACACGAACTGCTTCCAGTTTTTGCCGTAACCTTCTCAACTTTTTTGCACATGCTATATGGGTGAAATGATGATACCACGCCAACTTTCAACATTTTTAGAGTTCATTTGTAGTGCTTCTCAATTTCAGGGTCATTTAGGTCAAAATAATCGGTAAATGCATGAAAAATAGGAAATGAAGTCAGAAAGGGTCGAAAAATTATGACGTGGCTTTGAATGGTGCATACTGAATGCACGAAAAGTCTGGAGTTGATATAAGTTTAAAAAAATTAAATGCCTTTGTAACTGATGAGTTTTCGTCCGAAACCCTGATACTTCGAAAGAGATTGTCCATTTTGTACACGAAGTGCATCCAGTTTTTGCCGTAACCCTCTCAACTTTTTTGCACATGCTATGTGGGTGAAATGATGTTATCATGCCAACTTTCAACCTTTTCAGAGTTCATTTGTAGTGCTTTTCAATTTCAGGGTCATTTACCTCAAAAAATTCAGTAAATGCATGAAAAATAACAAATGAAGTCAGAAAGGGTTGAAAATTGATGACGTGGCTTTGAATGGTGCATACTGAACGCACAAAAAGTCTGTAGTTGAAATAAGTTTAAAAAAATGAAATGCCTTTGTAACGGATGAGTTTTCGTCCGAAACCCTGATACTTGAAAGAGATTGTCCATTTTGTACACGAAGTGCTTCCAGTTTTGCCGTAACCCCCTCAACTTTTTTGCACATGCTATGTGGGGAAATGATGAAACCATGCCAACTTTGAACCTTTTCAGAGTTCATTTATAGTGCTTTTCAATTTCAGGGTCATTTAGCTCAAAAAATTCAGTAAATGCATGAAAAATAACAAATAAAGTCAGAAAGGGTTGAAAATTGAAGACATGGCTTTGAATGGTGCATACTGAATGCACAAAAAGTCTAGAGTTGAAATAAGTTTAAAAAAATGAAATGCCTTTGTAACTGATGAGTTTTCGTCCGAAACCCTGATACTTCGAAAGAGATTGTCCATTTTTTACACGAAGTACATCCAGTTTTTGGCGTAACCCTCTCAACTTTCTTGCACATGCTATGTGGGTGAAATGATGTTATCATGCCAACTTTCAACCTTTTCAGAGTTCATTTGTAGTGCTTTTCAATTTCAGGGTCATTTACCTCAAAAAATTCAGTAAATGCATGAAAAATAACAAATGAAGTCAGAAAGGGTTGAAAATTGATGATGTGGCATTGAATGATGCATACTGAACGCACAAAAAGTCTGGAGTTGAAATAAGTTTAAAAAATGAAATGCCTTTTGTAACAGATGAGTTTTCGTCCGAAACACTCATACTTCGAAAGAGATTGTCCATTTTTTACACGAAGTGCATCCAGTTATTGCCGTAACCCTCTCAACTTTTTTGCACATGCTATGTGGGTGAAATGATGATACCATGCCAACTTTCAACATTTTCAGAGTTCATTTGTAGTGCTTTTCAATTTCAGGGTCATTTAGCTCAAAAATTCAGTAAATGCATGCAAAAATTGCAAATGAAGTCAGAAAGGGTTGAAAATTGATGACGTGGCTTTGAATGCTGCATACTAAACGCGCAAAAAGTCTGGAGTTGAAATAAGTTTAAAAAATGAAATGCCTTTGTAACGGATGAGTTTTCGTCCGAAACCCTGATACTTCGAAAGAGATTGTCCATTTTGTACACGAAGTGCTTCCAGTTTTTGCCGTAACCTTCTCAACTTTTTTGCACATGCTATATGGGTGAAATGATGATACCACGCCAACTTTCAACATTTTTAGAGTTCATTTGTAGTGCTTCTCAAT
Source organism: Thinopyrum elongatum (assembly GCA_011799875.1). Lineage (NCBI taxonomy): Eukaryota > Viridiplantae > Streptophyta > Magnoliopsida > Poales > Poaceae > Thinopyrum > Thinopyrum elongatum. Next base: position 695,295,435 of record CM022303.1, read on the forward strand.
TTCAGGGTCATTTAGGTCAAAATAATCGGTAAATGCATGAAAAATAGGAAATGAAGTCAGAAAGGGTCGAAAAATTATGACGTGGCTTTGAATGGTGCATACTGAATTCACGAAAAGTCTGGAGTTGATATAAGTTTAAAAAAATTAAATGCCTTTGTAACTGATGAGTTTTCGTCCGAAACCCTGATACTTCGAAAGAGATTGCCCATTTTGTACACGAAGTACATCCAGTTTTTGTCGTAACCCTCTCAACTTTTTTGCACATGCTATGTGGGTGAAATGATGTTATCATGCCAACTTTCAACCTTTTCAGAGTTCATTTGTAGTGCTTTTCAATTTCAGGGTCATTTAGCTCAAAAAATTCAGTAAATGCATGAAAAATTGCAAATGAAGTTAGAAAGGGTTGAAAATTGATGATGTGGCATTGAATGGCGCATACTGAACGCACAAAAAGTTTGGAGTTGAAATAAGTTTAAAAAAATGAAATGCCTTTGTAACAGATGAGTTTTCGTCCGAAACCCTGATACTTCGCAAGAGATTGTCCATTATGTACACGAAGTTCATCCAATTTTTGCCGTAACCCTCTCAACTCTTTTGCACATGCTATACGGGTGAAATGATGATACCATGCCAACTTTCAACCTTTTCAGAGTTCATTTGTAGTGCTTTTCAATTTCAGGGTCATTTAGCTCAAAAAATTCAGTAAATGCATGAAAAATAACAAATAAAGTCAGAAAGGGTTGAAAATTGATGACATGGCTTTGAATGGTGCATACTGAATGCACAAAAAGTCTAGAGTTGAAATAAGTTTAAAAAAATGAAATGCCTTTGTAACAGATGAGTTTTCGTCTAAAACCCTGATACTTCGAAAGAGATTGTCCATTTTGTACACGAAGTGCATCCAGTTTTTGCCGTAACCCTCTCAACTTTTTTGCACATGCTATGTGGGTGAAATGATGATACCATGCCAACTTTCAATCTTTTCAGAGTTCATATGTAGTGCTTTTCAATTTCAGGGTCATTTAGCTCAAAAAATCAGTAAATGCATGAAAAATTGATTGCAAATGAAGCAGAAAGGGTTGAAAATTATGACTGGCTTTTGAATGGGCATACTAATCGCACAAAAAGTCTGGAGTTGAAATAAGTTTAAAATGAAATGCCTTGTAACGGATGAGTTTTCGTCCGAACCCTGATACTTCGAAAGAGTTGTCCATTTTGTACACGAAGTGCTTCCAGTTTTTGCCGTAACCCTCTCAACTTTTTTGCACATGCTATGTTGGGTGAAATGATGAACCAGCCAACTTTCAACTTTTCAAGTTTCATTTAGTGCTTTTCAATTTCAGGGTCATTTAGCTCAAATATTCGTAAATGCATGAAAAATAACAAATATAATCAGAAAGGTTGAAAATTATGACTGGCTTTGAATGGTGCATACTGAATGCACAAAAGTCTGGATTTTGAAATAAGTTTAAAAAAAAAATGATCCTTTGTAACAGATGAGTTTTCGTCCAAACCCTGATACTTCAAAGAGATTGCCCATTTGTACACGAAGTGCATCCAGTTTTTTGCGTAACCCTATCAACTTTTTTGCACATGCTATGGGGTGAAATGATGATACATGCCAACTTTCAACCTTTTCAGAGTTCATTTGTAGTGCTTTTCAATTTCAGGGTCATTTAGCTCAAAAATTCAGTAAATGCATGAAAAATTGCAAATGAAGTCAGAAAGGGTTGAAATTGATGACGTGGCTTTGAATGGCGCATACTGAACGCACAAAAAGTTTGGAGTTGAAATAAGTTTTAAAAAAATGAAATGCCTTTGTAACAGATGAGTTTTCGTCCAAACCCTGATACTTCGCAAGAGATTGTCCTTATGTACACGAAGTCATCCAATTTTTGCCGTAACCCTCTCACTTTTGCACATGCTATGGTGAAGTGATTATACTGACCATCCAACTTTCAACCTTTTCAGAGTTCATTTGTAGTGCTTTTCAATTTCAGGGTCATTTAGCTCAAAAAATTCAGTAATGCATGAAAAATAACAAATAAAGTCAGAAAGGTTGAAAATTGATGAATGGCTTTGAATGGTGCATACTGAATGCACAAAAAGTCTAGAGTTTGAAATAAGTTTAAAAAAATGAAATGCCTTTGTAACAGATGAGTTTTTCGTCTAAAAACCCTGATACTTCGAAAGAGATTGTCCCTTTTTTACAGAAGTGCATCCCCTATCCAGTGCCCTCCACACCAGTTTGTGTGCCGTAA